>VXBR01010516.1:1404367-1486287 GCA_013400215.1 Cisticola juncidis
AAACCCTTTTTTTTTTTTTAAGTTTCCTAGCTGAAAACATTATCTGAACTCCACATGGTGTGGGATTTAGGGAATTGACAAGATGATTCAGACATACAATCCTCACATTCATTCCCGCTCCTGAGAACTTTCCTTGAGGAATAAAATTTCTTTCCTGCACTTGGTTGGAAACAAAACAAACTCAAACCCTTCTCTCTTTTTCTTTTTTTTTTTTTAACTGGAAAGTAGCACAACTAATAAACCTAACATTAAGCTCCAGCACATGCTGCAGGCCAGTATAATCTCAGGATATGAGTGATGTGAATTTAGCAGCCATTTGCAGCACTCCTCCCTGTGAACTTTTGGCTGATATGTTGAACCATCATTGCTTCCCTTTCCTCTCCCTTGCTCCATATGAAGACATGTGCCAGCAGGAGCTAAAGGGTGGTTCAAAGTTTTTCATATTTTGTCCTCAGGGAGTGGGACAGAAAGTGCTGAGAGTGCTGCCCTGTGTATTGGTTTGCATCTCTGTGAGAAGACAGACCCAGGGCAGTGCCTGAGCTCTGACCTTGGGTACGAGAAAGTTGTGATCTTGCAGCCCCACTGTTCTCTTGATGTAACTCTGGTTTCCTTTTCCTATATGTGTGTGTGGGGGGAAGGTCACATAAGCTGCAGTGAATCTCTTCAGCATGAATTCAGAGTACTCAGATTGTGCAGAATTCCCAAGGTACGCACTAGGGGAATTTTATGATGGATTGGTTTCCCACTCTTTCCCTTTTGTTGCTTCTTATCAAAACCAAACAAATTCAAACAAAACATATCCTTTCATTTAAGCAGGAAATAAAGGAAGCTTATGCAACTTGGTGTTGCCCATGCTGCAGTTTAGTTTAAATGCCCACAGGCACCTGCATTTTCTTGCTCTCTCCTTCACAGGATTGTTTTCCTTGGTGCCCCTTGTGCAGATATTTTTAAAAAATTCCTCTGCCATAACATTTAATATTTTTTAAATTTACAGTCAAACTTTTTTCCCACCTTGATCATATTTCCTCACTACCCACAAACTTATTAGTCCATTCCCTTGGTCATTATTTTGAGCTTTGAATTAGGAAAATTCTCTTAGCTTTTTCTTGCATTTTCTCACCCACAGTTGAATCAAATAGTATCAAACTTACCTGGTGATTTCTTGATTTCCTTTTATAATATGCTTATATTTTTTAATCCTAATGCTTTTGTTTCATTGTTTTTATTGCTGACATTCCCTGCCAAGTTGAGGCCTCGTTGCTCAAACTGTCTGACCTCTATCTTTGGTCATAGAGTCTCCATGGTCTTCTTCTAAAATTCAACCGAATTCATTTGTTTCAAGCTTCTCTGCACTACCAGTCTTACTTCACACCTGCTTTTCTTACTCTGTCTTTAGTTTGGGAACAAGGGAAATTTACTAAATACTTTGCAGCCTGTTCCCTCTCACTATCACAATCATAAGCAACTAGATCAGCAGCTGCATTACTGACTACATTCTAAAGGCAAATGGAGCCTAGAGGAGGATCAGAGTGGCTGCCTGCAGTATACTGCCTTTCACCACATTCCCAATTCCCGTTTGGCTATACCAGATGCTGCCAACACCCTTGTCTCTGAGCTGCTTCTGTGGTCCTGTGTCTCTCCTGCCTTCCCTCTAGGTGATGTTTCACTGGTGTTTAAATCCCCATCCACCTGTGTTTTTATTACACACAGAGATGGAAACTCTGCCCAGTCATTCTTTTTCATTCTTCAGCTTCCTTTTGTTTTGTCTTAAGCATAATCAAGGGGGAAATAGGAGGAGGGATGGAAAAGGAAGGGATCGGTCTAGACTTCCAAAGCAATTTCCTTTTCCCTACAGAGCACAGCTCATTTCCTTCCAGAGTGATGTGGCTGGGAAGTTTCACGTTTCTTCTCAGCACTGACTTTCCTGAAATTTGTTGAGTCAAAGCACAGCTACTAGGCGGGATCCAGAGGACCATAAACAGGAGTGTGTGAGTGCTTTTGTCGCTGCCAAATAGGAGAATAAACAGAGATTAATATAGAAGGGAGAAGACATTCTAGATAAGCAGCCACAGGGTGGAAATGTTGAAAAAAACAGACAACTATCCATACACACACCTGCACTTGGGCGTTCCTCCACCGTCGGGCCTCACAGGGCTTATTTTTGCCATAAATGTCTCAAGGACAAAGTACTGAGCAATGTGGAAGTTGATGATTTTCTTTGAGGGTTAATTACAAGGTCTTGTCTTTGGGGGGGAAAAAAAAAAGGTTAATGGTTTATTGTTCTAAATTTAACTCTTTCTACATTGCATTTAGCTCAAGACAGGAGAGTTCCTTTTCTTTAAAATGCATTTATATTTGCTGGTTTTTAATAGTATGCCATTTAGTACTGTGGCATCCACTTCACATCCTCCAGGTTTCTGTGTTTGCTTTAAATCAAACTAATGAACTGGCTTAAGTCAAATTAAAACCAGACTGAAAGAGTAGTGTAGTCATGACTGAGCAACTTGCCTCCTCTAGAGAGTTTAATATACACTGTTCTTAATTTTTTTTGAGTGAATTAAATTCAGTTTGGAGAGGAAATGCTTGGGAAAGAAATTATGAGATCATAATCTGTTAACTCCATGGAGTTTCCAATTTAGTTGGTGCCTTTATATGTTTGTTTACTTAAAAGATGAGATTTCTTCTGTATTGAGAGTGTGTAGAGAGATGAGCAGGAAGATGAGCTGAAATCTGACTATGTATTTGGTGCAAGATAATTATTTCATCCATTCCACTTGGGTTTTGCTTAGCAAGACAATTCACATAGTGTTTATTGTCCTGCCATTAGTAATTGCGGATCAGTGTCTGAATAGCTGATACTTATTTCTGAGTCTGAAAAAGCTCATAACTGATTTACTGTGTCAACTGTCAGAAAATGCCCAATGAAACTTTATAGAAGTACTTCCAAAGTACTAGGTATTACAGTTATGCAGGAACTTGAGCTGGTTGATATTTTTTAGCAGATGAATAGATGAGGAAACTGGCTTTACATTTTGTCTCAAAAATGAAAGTTCAGCAAACTACAGGCTAAAGGAGCTTTAAAAAACCTCCTGCTTCTCAGGCCCCTTGTTTTGAAATCCCAACTACAGAAAACCCTTCTGCTATTTGCCACCAGGTGAAACACCACAGTGTTTGCTGCTCTGCAGTTTAATGACATTTTTCCATAGGAAGGAAAACACCTGGCTTAGGGAGAAGTTGTGTAGGTCTGGGCATGATGGGCAGGCACTGGTTACTGCATCCATTTAATCTTCTCTCACTCGGTAGTGCTGACATACTGGGGCCTCATAATCTGGAGCTGCTGCCTGGCATGGGAGATTTTGTAAAGGCAAGAAAAAGACAGTGCAATGTAACACAAAGACCTTGTTGTAGAGCTCACACTGCAAAGTATAGAACTTTTCTGTGAGACTAAATGAAGCTTCTTTTTGCTTACTTTAGTCGGATTGCAGGAGGCCAAACTTCTACAACTTTTCCATTTGCAGAGGTGCCTCTGCAGTGAGAAGATGTGTAGCTGGTAGCTGAAGGTCCTTGAATTGGTTATAAGTTTCTATAATTCATCCAGATGTGTTGGGCTGGTTGGCTCAAGTTTTCAACAGCTGTAGTGGCAGGAAAATTTCTGCTCTCTTAAAGGGAGCTCTGGCAGCCCCAGGTATTCAAGATAAAATGGCAGTGGGGGAAAAAAAGATGGTTATGACATTCTACTGATATCATCTACCATCAAAGGATCACTGTGGGCTTTTTTATTATTCCTGAAATGTGTAGTTCTTTGTGGCTTGGATTTTTTTTTTTTTTTAGACTGTCTTTTGTCAGTTCCAAGCCTACGTTTATTAGATCAGCTGAGGGTGAGAGGCAATGATGCTGCTCTCTTAGCGGGACAATGGATACATGACAAATAGAAATGATTTAGAAAATGCTACTTTTGTAGATACGATTGTGACATTATGCACTCTGACCAAGAGAAGAAGCTGCAATAGTACATAATGTTTTTACCTGCCAGAAAAAAGACAAGACAGAGTCTTAAACTTTTGAGTATTTTGTCTGTCTAATTTTTCCAAATATGCACTCTAGTGCTACTTGGTGTAGCAGGGGGAGGGTGATTCTTCAGGCACAAATTGAGGTTGAGTGTGTTTGTACATGTAGATGCTCAGTGTTGCACAAAGCAGGGCAGTTCTAGAGAAAAAAAGCAATTATGTTCCTGGAAAGACAGGATTTGAAGCAGTGATATGTTAAACGCAGAATGAGGCATATCAAAATACACAGAGACATAGATGGAAATTGAAAGAAGGGTAAAAACAGGGTATCTAGCTTTGTTGCCTACCATCTGGAAGGATTGCAGAACCTGTGCTGTGTCCCAGGGTCTGTCAGTGGCATATTGTATGACCTTAATAAAGGAACTGCATCTCAAAGTTCCCAAGGTCTTACATTCGTAAAATGAGAACAATAAGAAAGGTGCCCTGAGTTCTGTGAATAAAAAGCTTCTGTACAAAAACTGCTTTAGCACTGCTAATGATAATAATAAATATGATAAAAATGGATTTGTTCTCACCATAATTTTAATTCAGACAGAATTATTTCTATTTTTCTATGAACAATGCTAAGATACAAAAAATTGTAAAGGAGCAAAGTTGCAGTTTCTCTGAAGGTCTTGCATAGGCACAACCTGTAAAGATTCTGGAGTTTTTTGCTTTTTTCTGGTATGTAATATGGACCATAACAGTAAAGTATTTTCAGATTAATGCTTTCAGCAGGAGTGTTTAAAACTTTCCCAGGAAATGATCAACAAATAAAACACACTGAGAAGAGAAGCTAGCATTTACTTTGTTTATGAAGGTGGCTTGTATTTTACAAAACAAGATGGAAGGGGCTAGATATCCCATAGCATTAACATCTAAAGAACAGTGTGTCTTAACACTGAGCTAACAGTGGTGGAATATAATAGATAGGGAGAGTTACATTTCTTATTTGTACCTTTGCATCTCGATTATTGTTGTTGTAGCTGACTCTGAGGCAGAATGGGCATAAGGATCCATGGCCATCTCTTGGCATCAGGTCTTGTCTCTCAACAAGTAATCTCTTTCCTGTCATTGTCTCCATTTCAATTTCACTGACTCAAATAAAATGAAGTGCATTCTCTTTGAAAACCTTAAGTGTGCTTTTATATGTCTCTAGATTTGGGAAAAAACCCCATAGCTGGCTGGCTTTTGTTTAATGAACAATCCTTGGTTGTGATCCCTAATTTCAAAACTTGATTTCTTCCAGTACTGTCGATGAGCTCAGAGGGGCCAGACTTGGGCAGATAACTGTGAGGCTCAGGGGAACTGGAAATGTGCATGTAAACTATGTTTCTGGTTAGTGCTTTTCTTTTTCCTCTTTGGTACAAACATGATGAATATTCACCACCACTAAGCTGATTGGAAGCAAGTGGAATAACAAGGTTACACAGAATTTTTCTAATGTGAAGGAAGTCTTGCAGTTTCCTAAACACTTGGAGGAAGAATACTTTCTTCCTGAAACTTCAGGATGTAAATTAAGATATACTGGGCTGTGTATCCCTTAATTCTTGCTAACTTTACCTAAGCATTTGAAAGGTGCTACAGAAATAAGTGTGACCAGAGAACCTCAACGCTTTTCAGAAAGCAGCTTTTTTGAGATGTGACACTGTCCATTTTATGTCACCCTGGAGCCGTGATAAAGCAGGGAAGAGCAAATCCTTCCATCACAAATGCATAAAATGGATGGATTGTAAATGTATGTCTTCCACAACACTAAATTCTTTTCCTCTTTCCTACCCATTGCGTCTATATCAGAAACATTGCTGGAAATGCATCTGGGAAATTAGCAGAATGTTTGTTTTACTTCCTTTCAAAGTGTTTTCATGGTTTTAGGTGAGTGTTTGACTTATGTTCATTGGCCCTTGCACAAGAGACTGAAAGCTATTTCCTTTTTCCTTAATTAGAGCCCGTGGAATATCGGGTTTCTGAGCAGTGAATTTCCTTTCAGGAGATAGGTGAGCATATGTGGTTGAAGTGGTTGTTTTTATAAACTTGAGAAGTCTGTCCTTCTGTATTTTATAGATACTTTCTTAAGCCAAACTTGTACTTTTCATACAGACAGAAGTGCATTTTTTTTCTTTCTTTTTCCCCACCTCCCTTTTTTATTTTTGGAATTAAATAGAGAAGTGGGAAGTTAGAAATATCTGAGGGAATTTCTAGGAGGGTGGCCATAGGAATGTGGTAGCAAATGTGGTGAAGGCAACAGCCCAACCCTGTTTGTGTGTGTAACTTGATTTTGAGTCTGCAGAACCTGTGCTGGTGAGAAAGGGGGAAAAAAAATTAAATGGAGAGATTGTGTGCTGTTTTTTAAGGTCATGTATTTTTATATCTGCTGGCTTGTCTGTGTGGGTGGGCAGGTATGAGTTTTGGTTTGTCTTCTTGTGCAATGTCAGAGGGAAGTTCAGGTCGGTGTGGTGCCAGCCCACATCCTCCACCCACACAGGCCATAAGCAGTTGCACACATCAATCAGGGAAAACCCTCAGGCCCTGGCACCGTTGGAGCAGGTGTGTGAGCTCGTGGTGACATCAGATGACTGTCACATTGCCATGGGGCAACCACCAGTGCCTGGCCTGTGTATGTCAAGTCTACCTCCTGAAATAAATTGTAGACTGTGGTGCAGCTTCAACACTCAGACCACCTATAACCATCCTTTTGTCTCACAGCTGCTTTGGGGTAGAACAGTCTTGTTTCTTTTTTCTTATAGAATTTTTTCCTATAAGTTGCTAAAAAACTAACTACTGGGTACCTATAGGTGCTTAAGAAAAACAAAGAAGTAGCCAAAGGAGAGGAGTGTAGCACCTGGCTGTATCTCTTGGTCTCTGAGAGTTTCTCTCAGAGGGGGAAGATACCTTGAATTCTGGGGGCAGGTAAAGGACAGGGCTGGGAATGGCTGTGCTCTCTCGCTCTCAGCATCAGAAGGAGCACAGTCAAGCAGTTGGGGGGAGAATTCATTGTCATCACTGGAGCCATTCTGGGGATCAGCCACCATCTACTCATTTGCCCAGGGATCCTGAGCTCGCTTTTTTCCCCCTACCCTGCTGGGAGCCAGGCTGCCACTGTCCCACCCCGACACTTCTCTGACACTGCTCTGGGTCTTCCTACGCTGTAGCCCTGCACCCCCTGCCCTGCCAGGATGTCCCGCAGTTCCAGCTACCACCATGGAGCTCCTGATACATCTCATCCACCAGCCCAGGATTTCTGCTCATTCCTGCCATTCCAGCCTGGTGCTCCTCAGAGTCCTGCAGGGGCACTGAGATCAGACTGCCCCAGGGTTTTGTGGAGCAAAGCCTCTCCTCCATCACTTCCTGGCTTGTCCGAGAGGGCTGTTGTGGGGTTCCGGGTTCTGTTTTGTTGTTAATACTGTGGTTATTGTTTTGTTTGCCTTGTTATATTTACTAGTAAGGAACTGTTATTTCCTGTCCCCATGCCTGAGAGCCCCCTTCATTTCAAAACTTGGAGGGAGGGGGTTTGCATTTTCCATTCCAAGGGAGGGTCTGACTTTCCCTGGTAGACTCCTGTCTTTCAAACCAGGACAAACAGATGAAAAGAAGAATGAGGAGAATGATTTTCCAAAACGTTGCAGATCTCCCTGCCATGCTCTTCAAGGTGTCAACCAGTTATAAACAGAGGGAGAGAGGGAAAACCAAGGATGTGTCCAGCCAAAAGCAGAGTTGGCTAGATCAGTCATGACCAAAACTTTGGAAGATTTTTGAAGCACAGACAGATGCTGTGCTGTGGGGAAAAGTTCTTGCAAAGCAGCTGCTGTCATGTCCATTTAGTGTTGGTTTTTGGGTTTTTTGGGTTTTTTTTGTTTTTTTTAAGCACAAATATTGCCCCTTGTTTTCATTCTTTGAAAGGTGAACCCAGAATAAATGCAGACTTTTTGTTTGCTGTCTCAATGTTTTGTAGTAGTATACCAACACCTACCTATAAAAACTGGCTGTATGGAGTGAAAATACTCTGCACTTTACTCTGTGTCCAGGTAAGTGTGGAAGGGTGTCACTGGCCTAATTTGCCCTTGGGAATTTGGTAGAGTGACTCTGGGTTGTATGAGCATGTATGAAAGAAGAATTCAGTGTCTGCTTCTGGTGATTTATACAGGATACAGGTAATTTATATAGGATATCTGTATAAGCCCTTATTTTGCTAAGCAGATGTAGTATATTGGGTCAAATTATTTTGACATATGCAAGGGGGCAGAGGAGGAGATCCAAGGATTCTGGAAATGGTAGGTGCCTCCAGTCCTGGGCGTACTCTTAAGACTATTGGCAGAATGATGTCTCCATTATTTTTAGGGGGAATCTCAAAAATTTAATGTCTCCAGAAATTAAGTTTAAAGTGTGTTTCAACCTGCCTGTAGCAGTCTATCCTACCAGAGCCTGGAGGACAGGGTCCACATGTACCATCCTTCCAGCTGCAGTCTAAACCTTACTTATGAACGAGTGTATGAAGAAATTCAATTTAGATTAAAGGGCTTATTCAATTATTTTATCTTTACATGTAAGCAAGAAATAGCAGGATTTTAAGAAGAAGTGGTGTTAATCACTATAGCCATCCTTTCCAAGGAATATAAAAAGGCACTTTTTCATCCATTAAAATACTGTAGCTTTCCTGATTAAGTGTGTTCACAGACATACAAAATTACAGGGTAAGGACCTGCTTGGGAACAATTTCCCCCTATATTGCCATGCCAACACTGTTCATGCTGTTCCATTTCACCAAGAGATAGTAATAGGCATAGATGCCTAGACCCATGAAAGGAGATGGCTTCAGTTCTGCTGTGCAGAGTTGTTAGAAGCAGTACAGTAATTCTGACTTCTACAAGGTATTTCCAGCTTTGAAACACTGTTTTATTTAGTGATGAAATGTACTGACTTAGCAAGTGTATAATTAAGTATTACCACAGGTGTAGCTTACATAGATAACAAGACCATCTTCAACTAATGTTACATAAGGTTTGGAAGGTGTGCCATCTGTGAAAGGGGGTCTGAGTCTTTCTGGCTTTCTGAGGATGTGAACTGACCACTGCTGAACTGTTGAGAATCTCCCTGTAGGGAGAAATCTCCCGTTCTCCAGCTCCTTTATTTTTCTTCTCTGTCAATAACCTCTCCTGAAAACAAACCCCTACACCAGCTGCTTCAGTGTCATGTGTTTTTGCTTCTCTTATAAAAGCTATTCCCTGCTTGTTTCACCCTCAGAAGCCACATGGGTAGTGGTTCTGCTTTAAGGTACAGGAATTGCTTTCTATGCATAACATTGCATGGATGTTGACTAACAGGCTGATGCACAGGAGAACAACCCTGTGATGATTACAAAACAGATGTGCTTGGCTTTACCAGCTCTGAAGAGGTTTGGTACTTTACTTTAAATGAGCTCACTCTCAGTCAAATTTTCACAGGATAAGAGTAGAATAGGCTGGTACAGATGGTGGAAGAAATCAAGGGAGACAGGGAGAGAGGGAGGAGAAAAGAAAAAAAGGAAGGAAAATATTTGTCAGGCTTGATAGTGTTAAATAAAAACATAAAGAAAGAAAGGAGGAAAGCAATGTTTGGAGAGCAAAGAGTGACCTGACAAATGTGACCTCTGTTTTTCCCAAGGGCTTCTGACTTTGAAACCAAAGCTGCCTTTAATGTTCACCAGGTGCCATCAGGGTGTTTTGATTGCCTTTATGGAAGGGAATTAGCCTTGTAGCTTCAGCATCTGCACTTCAGTGAATTTCAGGGACAGGGTATATTCTTGTTCAGATCATAACCCTTAAGGTTCAAAGGCCACAAGCAGCTAAATAATTAATTCTGTTACTTCCACAGGAGGCAATCAGCACAGACCTATACTTCACACTGCTTTATCACAGGCATTTTTTCAGTCCTTGCTCAAACAGCCTCTGCCTGAGCATCTCTGAACAGCCAACTGGAGCAACTGGAAAGCAAGGCAGACACTGTACAGAAGCAAAGCTGGCAGTAAGATTATTTCTCATGCTGAAATAATACTGTGAAGTTTGTGTTTTGTCAGCTGAGATTATAGTTCAATTTCTTGGAAGAAGCGAGATGCTATTTTGCTGAAGATATATGGCTCTCTGTCCCCTGTTGTTATATAGGCAAATTGTTGGTACTTATCATCCTCTTTCTGGCTGCTTCCTCTCCGCAGGTAATTGTGCCTCTGATATTACCTAGATAGTTCAGCCTTGCTTGTGACCTGAGAGTAGATTTTAGCTCTTCATGCAATTGTCTTGTCCTGCAGATGACGGATTTATAGGAATATTGCATATTGTCAATAAAAAAAAACAACGGACTGATCAGTGGAGTTTTTACTCCCCCTCCCCCTTTCCTCTGAGAGAACCAAGAGCCAACCAATTCTGGACAGCTCCCCCTCCCCTTGTGAAGCTCAGGGAATTCAAGCAGCTCATCTAATCCTGTGATGCAGAGGCTGTGCTGCAGCAGGGAGGAAGGTATGATAGGCAACATATCCTCAAGAGGAGAGATTTTCTGTGAGGAGGACCTAGGGCTACTCAAGGGCTGACTCAGGATCACTGAATTATGGGTCACTGGAATAGTGACCTTGAGAGGTCCTGTCCAGCAATGACTCTTCAATACCTTTGGTTTTCTCAGCCTGAGTACTGTAGCAAATGCATGCTTTAGGAAGAGAGTATGATAGTATCTCTAACACATCTAGTTGAACTACAGGATCTCATGTGCAGCAGGATGACCACAGCTTCAGCTCATCAGTTACCTTCCTAACCCAATATCTGTTCATTCTACGGTCACCTCCCATACCCAATTATCTGGTTTACAGTCCATTAATTTCTAAGTATAGGACCAGAGTAATTTCAGCAAGAGATAGAGAAAGTGTTTAAAAGGTCCTGAAAAGATTGGAAATTTGCAAACAAATGACTGCAAATGGTCCTCATATTTAAAAAGTCATGGCAATCCAGTGAAGTTGTCACTAACTGGAGAAGGGGAAACATAAAAGGAAGACCTGAGGAACTGCAGGACAGTCAGTCTCATCTCAGTGCCTGGCAAGATTGTGGGAAAGATCCTCCTGGAAACTCTGCTAAGTCACGTGGAAAATAAAGGGGTGATTTGTGGCAGCCAACAGGTCTTGAATAAGAGCAAATCATGCCAGAAAAAATTGGTAGCCTTTTGTGACATCTTGGTTACTGTATTGGTGTATAAGGGAAGAGCAACTGATGTCATCAACCTGGACCTGTGCAGAGCATTTCAGGCTCTGGGGAGATCTTAGAGCAGCCTTCTAGTACCTAACAGGAGTGTACAAGAGAGTTGAAGAGGGACGTTGTACAAGGGGCTGTGGTGGTTGGACAGGAGTGAATGGCTTCCAGCTGAAGGAGGGTGGGTTTAGACTAGATAGATATGAAGAAAGAAACTTTTTAATGAGAATGATGAGACAGTGGAATAAGTTGGCCAGAGAGATGGTAGATGCATTTTCTCTGTCAACGTTCATGTTGCATGGATATTTGAGTGACCCGGTCTACTGGAAGGTGTCCTTTCCATGGCAGGGGTGTTGGAACTGGATGATTTTTAGGGACCCTTACAACCACTGTTTTATGAATCTGTGATTTGGAATGTAGATGTGCAAGATCCAAGAGTGTTAACATTTGCTGAATATGATAATACTGTCACACTTCATATTGTGGCACAAGTTGTGTCTTGTGTAAAAGCACTGAATTTATGCTGCAGTAATGCTTCTTATTTAAAGTGAAATATGACTGTTTAAATCTGTATTTGAATCCAGAGGGAGCATTTTATTGATTAGTAAATAATGATATGATGAAAATCAATCATAATGCTTTTTCTTTTCCACTTTTTCTTTTTGGAGTGCATGTTATGAAAGTGTGTGCACAAGTAAATTGTTTCCTTATGTCTCTAAAAAATGTTGTAAATGTTCAATTTAATTTTAATGACACTGATAATTTAGAAAGGAAATGCTATTCAAAGACAATAAGTATAGCAGTAAGATTTTAACTTTATGAGTTTTAAATAAAATATTAGAAACATATTCTGGAGTCACAATATTAACTTGCATATATATAGATATATATTTTTGTCTTTTTAACATCAAACTATGTTTGGAAATTTTTCTGAAAATTTCCAATGCAGGTGCAAAATCTAGGTTCCTGTTCTTTTGACTTCATATTAGGATAAAAAGCAGGCAGTTGATGAGTGGGATTTAGCAGTGCCACAAGCATAGCTGTGTGCTTTGGGGCCGATTATAATCACTAGAGAGATTGAAGTGTACTGAAAACCAGAAAATCTCGACAAGCCTTTTAAATGAATTGTTGAAGTCCTCTAAGAGGATTTCAGAATAAAGGTATCTGAATGCATTCACATGTGCGGGGAAACCTGAGCACATATGTGCATTCCTGGGCCCTGGAGTAATTTTGTGTAAAACTAGCACAAACTAAGCCTGTGTCACTGTAAAGTGCATGTTGATTTGGATGGTGCCTTCCAAATCCATTTAGAGCCGCTATTAGTGTGAAGACACTTCTGATGGAGAACACGGACCTTCTTGAATTGCACCGAGTGATTTTTAAGGGTGCTTCACTGAATAACTGAGCCTGGAAGAGACTGTTTCAAAGTAGATTTGAAAGAATAAGAGTAACTGGTCTATCTTGGAAATAATACTGACTTTTTTTTGTATTTAAGTTTTTCCTCACAAAAAACAAAACAAAACAAAACAAAACAACAACTTAATGTTTACGAAGTCATCTCTAGTTTGTGTTCTACAGGAAGCTGCCTCAATATTTGCAGCTGAAAGGTTCTCCTGCTACATTCCCAACATTCCCAACATTCAGCTTCACTTCCCCATAGCATAGCTCTGGTTGTATTGTGAAATGAACAACTGATATAATCTTTACTACTTTTATTTCTTTCCGCACAGAAAAGATTTTTGTTTCTGTGCTAGAAGGAAAAAATATTTTGAAGTATTTCCACCAAGCTACAGCTAGAAAAACAAATAGAAGTCAGAAAAGAATTCTCATTATTTGCATTAAGAAAATATCAAATAATTCAAATATATACATGGCAAAATTTTTCTGAAGTATTGTCCATGTTTCTAAATGGTCACAAGTTACTGGTGATGAATCTCTATGTTTGTATGAGTGAGCAGAGAGAAGTGTACATTCAGATGTCCTGAAGTTAGTGTTCTGGATGTATTTTGAATGGTTGGTTTTTTTACAGCCTGGTCTTGAACACTTCCATGGGCATCCACAGCTTCTCTGGGCAACCTGTTCCAGTGCCTCCCCATCCACAGAGCAAATAATTTCTTCCTAATACCCAATTAAATCTGCCTTTTTTCAGTTTAAAATCATTGTCCCTTGTCCTGTCACTATCTGCCTGTATAAAAAGGTCCCTCTCCATCATTTCTATAAGCCCCATAAAGGTTTTGGAAGGCTGCAAAAATCTTTTCTCCAGGTTGAACAACCCCAACTCTCAGCCTTTCCTTGTAGGAGAGGTGTTCCAGCCCTCTGATCGTCTGGCAATTCACCAGTATGAACTGCCAATGAGTATTAGAGTAGATCAAGTTTGCACCATCAGTTATATTGTGTCTTTGAGATAGTGGATTTAACATATTTAATATATGGAAAATATTACATTTGAAGAGATCTGTGGTGATTTTCTGTGCATGTATCTGGTACAAAAACTTTTTATGCAAACAAAAGCTCTTTCTTTCTTATTGTCCAGTTATCCACAGATAAAAACAAAATGAGAGAGGGTATTGATAATTATTATTTATACTTCCTCACTGTACCTAGTTGTTCAAATAGCCAGTTCACTGCTAGTGACAACCTGTTCCCTGACCAGTAATTCCATTTACAGTCTTAAGTGTGAAAAAGAAGATACTGGGATGTATGTAATTCAACTTCTGGAGGAGTTGTTCATTTTAGTAGCTGCTTCCTTTGAAAATTCCTTTAAGATTAGTAGCACGTTAAGACCCATAGAGTGAAAATGCATTTGATGACAAGAGAACAGAGGCACAGTACAGCAGTGCTTACAGCAAAGACAGCTGATGTGGGAGATGACAGAACTCTTGGGGAGATATCTGTGCCATAATTGCTGCTTTCCAGGTGCAGGAACTCATGAAAATAAATCTCTGGATCATCCTTTAAAAAAAAAATTGTGGTGTTGAAGCACAGTGTGATTTTTTTAACTCAGCTATTGACCTGGGAGTTCCTAAGGGAGGGAGAATAAAAGGTTGGATTATGAAGTACTGGCACACCTTTGGCTACAGCATGCAGGTGGGTGTAAATGGAATAATACTGTAGACATATGAAAAAGGGGCAGAGTAGATGGGTACATCTGCTGACAATCTTTCTTTTTAATTTGGAGCCACCTGAAGGCAATAAGTAGCTGGATAATAACTCGATCCCCACATGGCTTCCGGTCTTTTAGATTAATAGTGTGCAGCAGGGGGAGGGAAAAAAGAGTCTACTTTTAACTTTGGCTTCTGTTTGCCTTTTTGTGAGCCTGAGAACATTTCCTGTCTGCTTGGTGATGGGAAATGTAACCAAAACAGGCATCAATGAGTGACATTTCTCGTGGCTGGCTTTTGACACTGAGTTTTATGTACCACCTCAGAGGTGCTGCAATATGCGTGAAGGGGAAAGGAAGCCAGATCTTACCATGCTTTACAGTTAACTCACTTCAATATTTTCCCTTGTTGGTTTCGGAGTATATATTGCATCCTATCTAAAATACATTTCCCAGTTATAATGCCTTAGATCCACTACTGCAAGGAGCAGGTAAATATTTTCCAGTAAAATACATATATTTCTGTAAGAGGTACATTTTGAAATAAGGACTTTTGCTTTGGTCTAGAATTTATGTATAAGCTCTCAACTTATAGTTGACACATTTTTGCTTTTGTAGCTTCCCATACTTTCCTTCCTGTCTGTGTTCTCATATTTCCTTTCTAAATCATGGATATGAGGAAACAACTGTTTTCCTTGAAAAGGGCTTCACTTTGGGGGAGAATCTACGGCCATTTTAAGAAAAGCCAGCCATTCATTCAAGGGTATTGCCAAGCATGGGATAATATGAAATGGGACTTCAGGGAAAACAAACCAAAATCAACAGCCCTCAGAACCCTGCAATCTTGATAATACTAGGAAAAAATGCCCATCCTTCTTGTTTTTCTGGTAAAGTTTTGTGCCAGCCTATAGCGCTTGCCCTGTCTCTGTCAAAATAGATTATAAAATGCACATTCACCTGCCACCTGAAGGGTGTGGTGAGGGAAGGGGGATGAATGAAGAAAGCAACAACAGTGAGAGAATTTGTACTTTGGCTGTATTTAGTATTGATGTTACATTAAATTGCTGTAAACAGAGGTTAGGAGCGTAGGTTAGGGTGTTATATCAATATTGGCAACTTTACTAGAATATGTTGCCCTATTGAATTGTTTAATTGCTTTAATTGAGAGCATGTGAAGATATGCAACTCTTTAGGAAGCATTTGTGAAGGAGACAGTCAAGTCACCTCTTTTTTTTACCTATACTGAAAGATATCCTTCTGTTTGTTGGAGATGAGAATTCAGAGTTTCAGTTTTGAAGGGATAAAGGCATGGACAAGTGAAAGCTGCATTTCTGTGAGAAATTGTACTAAGGTTTTTTGATGTGGAAAAATGTGGAATACTGAGACATAGTTTGCTCTCCATTTTTCCCTCCTTTTGCTTGTATCTAGAATATAAAGTTTAGGTGGCTCTTTGTTAACTTGCTGTAGTGTATGTCTGCAGATACTTGGTCTTCTAATTCAGCAGTGCATGGTAGATACTGTTGCAGAGTAAAACTCAGGCTTCTTCTCAGGGGTTTTAGGGAGAATGTGCAGCATGGGGGAACAGGTTCCAGAAATCTCAGTGGAAGCAGCTGGGAGCTCCATCCTCTGGACTCTGCTTTAGGATCTCAGCAATTATCTTCTTTTCCCTCAGTGGGGTTTTAGGAGTGCATTACCTGTCCCTACACAGGCAATGTGCTCATAACATCCAACAGCTCAGAAGTTTCTGTGATGTTGTGAGTTGCATGTATTTTTTATATACTTGTCTATCCATAGTTATTTTTAAAAGACAAGGGTTGGTATTTTACTTTTGACATCTTTCTATTCCTCTAGATGTTATTTACAGGGTCAGTTTTGCTGTTATTCATCTTTTGAGAATGCTGGGTAAGGACTACATTTGATGTGGCAAATTCTTGCTGTTCTACATATTTCCTGTTAAATGTTCTTCACAGAACTGTATGATGGAGCTCAGTTTGTTTTACCAGATAGGGAAAGTAATGAAATTCTAGTCTGAAATAACAATGCTGTGATGTTCCATGTTTGAGAGAGATTTGGTACCTGTATTGAGCCAAGGCTCTGCTTTGACAGTGGACAGGAAGACTGTGTCTGAACTAAGAAGTTAAACTTGCCTGGGAGTATCCTCTGGCAATGAGAACGAGGACAGCCCATGATGAAATCATGCAGCTCTTACTTTCCAAAAGAAGGTGACCACATCCAACCTTATGGGATTTATCTCTGGGCTGTGTTTTATCCCTGTGGTGCTGGGGAGTCTGCCAAACCTCTGCCAAGATCTTGTCTAATAACTGAACTGCAGAGACAATTAAAGTCCTCTGTCTGGGTTTGCTTCTTGGCACTGTTTAATTTGCTGATGAAGAAGAGGCCAAAAAGGAGTGTTTGACTACTTATCTGTGGTTGTGTTTACTGAGGATCAGCACTCCAACTGATGCATCTCATGTGTTTGGAAACTCATTTAGTCTTACCACTGCTGAAGAATTTGTTATGGTTTTACATTAAAATGACACACATGCTACTTCTGCATATCTTGTGGAGGGAAAAAAAAAGTTGAAAAAAAGCAACCTTATATCACTGTTATACCTGAGGCTCTGGGATGATAAAACTAAAAGAACTTGCCTTTTCCATGAGGAACTTTTCGCCCCTCCTGTAAGATTCCAGGGGATGATAGTGATTTCTTTTCCCCATAAGATACAGTAAGCTCTTCTGCGTGCTTGAACTGTGTCTCTGCACACTCACACACATACATGCATTGCCCATGCGTGGAGGAAGTCTGTATTGTCTGTGGATGATTTTCAGTGGTTAGCAGTAAGTGACAGTGACAGGTCACGTTCATGCTGGGGCTTGGGCCCAGCAGGAGGTGGTGCATATGCACCTTCAGCATTAGCACAATCGACATCCGCTCAAGAGAAGGGTGGCTGGGCCTTTCCTTAGGAAACATATGCCAAAACTATTATCAGAGGCTACGTCATGGCCTGCAGCAAACTGGACAGGATGTTAATGAGGAGGGAATTGTGGAATGAATCTGAATTCAACCCATACTATTGAAACAGAATGCTGAATAAACAGATTATTTCCATTATGGTGCCCTGTCAGCAATCTCAGTATTTTGATTTTTATCAAGTTTATGCTGATAAAGGTTTAATTTTTCATTACTTAGTTGATACAGATTTGGGGACATTTTATATTTGATAAATAAACAAACAAATAAATAAATAAATGCAAACATCTGGGAGGCTATAAAAGACTGTGGAGCCAGGACAGCTCATTATTTCTCCTTGACGAAGAATTCTCTGGTGCATCCTGTGATGCCTGTGACAGTGTGTAATGAGGCACTCCACTATGTCAAACCCAGAGTTGTAATTCTCTCCTATCTGCTGCAATAATGAGACTTTTTGCACTGCTGAACTCAGCAGAAGTTATAGGTGTAAAGACAATGGTGTGTGTTTTGCAACTATTTACAACAGGTGGAGGCCAAGGAAATCAAATTGATTGTTTTTTTCATTCAAGGAAGAAAGAAGGACCTTGCTTCAGAACCTAGCTTGGAATTTAGATTGTGTTTATGATTCAAATAGTGCTTGGCACTAATTTAATTTCGTATTTGGCAAATTTCTGTAGTAGTTCTTGTTCAAAATGTCATTGCTTACTTTACTTCTATTTGTTCTTCCTTTATCTTTTTCTTCTTGTCTCTCTCCCCCTCCCTGAAGGTTTGCCTAAGTAGCAAGAGTGAGATAGCTAAAACAAATACCATTGGTGATAACAGCTGTCCATTTAAAGAAATTTCTTAGATGTGTTTCAGAAAGCAAAATAACAAAGCAATGTCAAACCACATATTACTTCTTCCAAGATGCCAGCTGTTAAGTATCTGCATTCTTATGGATTGATCATAAGTTCAACATTACTATTAGTTTGATGTCCCTTGAAATGTTAGGCTGTTTATTCATAAAATTAATTAAATATGGCCAACATCATAGCAAGTCCATTTTATCATTAATTTTCAGCTGCCTTGTCTTCCCTGGACAATGGATGTATTTTTCCCTACACCTTGGCTAACGCGCAGTAACTAACATGAGGTAAGCTGTAGTTATAATGAGTTAACAGGTGACGTGGCTCTTGGCTTCTTGGCAGAATATTCACATACTCCCTTGTCTTTGTGATGGTTTAACCAAATGTCAGCTCATGTGCGCTAAGAATAGGTCTTGCTGCTCTCTGCCTCAACAGAAGTGACCTCAGCCCTGACCTGGAGCTTCCCTGTCTCGGGTAGAGATTATTCATGTGCCAGAGCCATTCCAGCCACAGCTCCTTAGCCCCCTGGGGTGGAAATCTGTTCCCTGGTCTGCTTGAAATTAAAGCTTTGGTGATGCAAACCTATCGAACAGCCCTCGACTGACAGTCACTGTCACTCATTGTCAACCTGAGCTTGTTTTGAGGAGCCAGCTCCTGGTGAAGGGCTATTGAGAACATTTTTGTTGTTATTGTTCTGAAATTTTCCTTTGCAGGGAAGTTAATATCAGGTGCTTAAGAAAGGGAGAAGTAGGATCTGATCTATTTGTTTTTGTGCCACACCATTATTCCAGGTGACCTAGTTTAGGATTGTGATGAGATCTGAAGAGCAGAGTATTGAAAATGTTGTTTGTGAGAGCCTGTATGCCAGAACAGTATGGGGTAAAATCATCTAAATGAGATGCTAGATGATCTGTAGAATGCATCCCTCAATAAATACAGTGGATTTATTTTCATTAAGAGGAACACAATGAACCTCTCATGGGAATGCACTTTTCTAAGGCTGAAAAAATTAGGTAGATGCTTTAGTTCTTTTAAGGGTTAAGCAGAAGCAATTTTCTGCTGTACCCCACAGTTGCAGCTGTCACGGCAGTTGTTATTGTCAGCCTGCTCTAGATTCAGATCTGATGATAGAATACTGGTCAAGTTTCTGTGCAAATTTCTCCAGAAATGAAATAACTTTTTTTTAGTTTGTTTGATAAGAATAATCATGGACTTGTTGTTTTATTATTGTAAATCAAGATCCAGAACATGAGAGTTCTATATACTCCTGTAGCTTCCATCTGAAAGGCCTGTCAGGTGGTATCAAATCCACTCCCTTTCCAGCTTTATTTGACCCAAGAGGAAATTCACTGAAATGCTTGGTAACCTTTACTGAGCTAGAGGAGTAACTTAATAAACATGATTTTCCCCTGGGGAGTTTTACTGCCTGGTCTAGGTTTAGGTTTCCGTCTCGACATTTTTTTACCCATGTTCTGATTCTCCCAAAGAATACAGAAAAGAGACTAGTTGCATTGATGTTCCCCTGGAAGAAACAGAATATTTGTTGATCAGGGCCTTAGCCAAACAATTACACTGTGCATAAGTCAGTAAGAAGGGCAGACTTTTACTGTTCTCAGTTTGCAAGGGGAATGTCATAAACCATATGAGTTTTCATTATCTCATTCTTTATAGGGAAAAGGTGAAGTATGGGCAATGGTGAGGAAACAGAATTTTTTTTGCTTTTCCTTAATGCATCCTGCTAGTAAATTTGTACTGACTGCTGGTTGTGTTATAAAATGAATGAATAAAAGATGAATAAGGATTATTTACAGAAGGGAAGTTGCTTTGCTTTTTTGTTTCCCCATCCTGATTCTGGTTGATGACATCCTCTAGTTAATTAGTTAATTTCCGTGAGTAAGAGTCATAATAATCTGTTACTGTTTTTCAAATTAAAAAAAAAATAATCTGTTTCCCACTTTTCTGTCCCTGCTTAGAGTAGAATGAATCTACATCTCTCAAATGGAATACATGCATGGCTCTATTGATTTTTTCTTCTCTTAGTCTACATCCATTAACCACAATAATAATGAAATAATAAATGTGTCTTCCACCAGGAGTATGGCATTGCTTTGCTTTTCACTTCCAGACCTGAGGAATTATTTGTGCTTGTTTGTTTGCTGTGTTAGCATTTCTTTGCAACTCATGTGTCACCAAAAAAGTCCCTTGACAGAAATCCTCCACTTTTTAATTGTCCCACTCCTGCCTGAGTCACTGTAAGTGAACGTCTAGTCTAAGGGTGTACACTAGAAATAGAGCTGATAGCCTATTTAATAGACTTGCAGGCTGAAGTAAATAACACAGCTCCATCAGCTCCATCAATAAGAGTGAAAATTCAGGCACAATTTTATGGATGGATTGGTCTGGCTATTGCTCACATTTTTCTTGTTTTTAAAGCCTGTGTTTTGAGACACATAATGATACATGTATGGATATGTATGCTTAATAAAACAGAAATTTTTTTTGGCTGGTTGGATACCTAATTTTCTACAGAAAACAATAGTAATCAACATGAAGCCATCACTTGTCAAATAATTTTAGTTCAGTTTTACATTATACCCTGATATATCTCTGCTTTGCCCTCTGATGTGTGCACTACATTATGTTGCACAGTACTTCTTAACAATCATGCAAACAGTACCCATCCTTGTACCATTATTGGACAGGAAATTTATAGAGCATGGGTCATTGTTATCCAAATAACCTCATTATTGTGATTTTAGTAAAGGAAAGCAAAATGTGGTTAATATGGGATGTTTTGGTATTTTAAAATTATTTTTGGCTTTCAAGAAGCATAGTTCAGTTTTCTAGGCCAAGGGACTTATTTCATTCTTAATGCTTCATTCTTAATTTTTTAAAGTGTTATCCAACTTGGAAAGAGGTTTTTTTGTTTTGTTTTGTCTTTATGTCTTAGTATGCTTTAACTTCATATACAGATTTTTTTTCTCCCATTGTTCTTTCTTGGTAGTATTACTTTACAGATAACTGACCACTGCAGCTTAAGTTAACACGATATGGGGTGATACCTTATTGCTTTAACTTTGAAGTAAGCAAATTAGCTTATCATTTGCATAAATAACACTTAACTTTCTTTTTCATAGCTTTTTCTAGTCAATCACTTGGAGGTGGATGCAGAATAGAACCTCATCTATCAAGTTCTGACTAATGCATTTAGAATTCTGGTTTGCATCCCCTGGTGTACATCTTCTTCCCTTGATTAAGATTCATTTCCTGTCATGCTACATTTTGATCAGCTTAAGGTGCATCAAAGTATAGATAAACAATAATAAAAGACTTTTTAACATATGTTTTAGCTAAGGCAGGTTAACAGCTCACTTCTAAATCTCTGTCTAGATAAAGCCTATGGCACCATTCCACATTGACTTGCGTATAAATAAGGGAAGACCTTTAACTCCATCCTTGGATGCTCGGCCAGGCATCTGTCATTTTTTATGATTCATAGTCTAATGAATAATTTTATGCCCTATGTGTTAACTAGAAGAACTGAGTCTTTTATTTTAGAGCTGTGTGAGTAAGTGGAAACTCATAATTTTTTTTTGGTAAATTATTCTGTACTTATTGTGTCTCAGTTCCTATACTGTTCACAATGCACTCTCTTTTTTCATTAATGATACATACCCAGTGTGCACATGATTTTTTACTATGGAACAGCACACAAACTACACACAGATTTCATATTTCCAAAATTGACATAGCAATGGTGTATTCTTCAGTATTTGTGGCAATTTTATGAGGACAAAAAAATCCTACTGCAACCTCAAATTAATTTCTTGCAAAGGATATTTCTGTCCCCTTCCCTGTTCATCTGAATGATATTTAAGGGCCTCTGTAATTATCTGAAGTTTCAAAACACACTAGAAGTGAAAATGAAGAATGAGATGACACTGGCTCTAACCAAGGGCTGATTTCACTTCTGAGAGATAGGTCTTGGCAGTAAAGTACCTTAAGCTTTGAGGAAAATTTTCTAACTGTTGATGATTTATAGTATTTGATACACTGAAAAGAAGAATTCCTGGATTATATAGTGTAATTCATGCCAATAACCCTTTACAAATCAAAATATAATATATGTTAAGATCTGATAATTGGGATATTTTGATAAAAACCAATGCAAATGCATTGTTATTTAATAGCAGTAATAAGAACAAAATAAGCACAAGAACAGCTAAAGAAAAAGTATATATATATTTTTTTCCCCCTAAAGTGCAATATTTGAATACACATGCTGCTCGCATGTTATTGACATGACTTTTAGTAACAGTGATAGTCACTTCCTTCTCTGGTCCTAAAAGACCATGCTTTTAAAAGCCATCTCCCCTTCCAGATTTCTGAAGAAGGAAAGGATTCATAGAGGGGACATGATACTAGAAATATTATTATTTATATGGCTGAAGAAGATCTCTCTTACACTCAGATAACCTGTTACACTGGGTAAGAGGTTTTGGTCAGTAAAATTGCTTTTGGCTTTTCCATCACGCTGTGAGTTAATTAACATTATGAGAGAAATGAGATGAGGTAAAATGGTGACAAACAGCAAGTTAAAGTCTTACTTAGTCTGCTGTAATAGGAGAATATTATAGAAATTGTGAAAGGGAAGCATATAGGAATCTTCCATTGAATGATGTACTTAAAGCTTTTTAGGAGCAAACCCAAAAGATATATGAGTCAGTGATAAACAGATTATGGTTGCCCACAATGTCCAAGATACTGTCCTGTCCCTTGAGGAGATCTAGTTATTTGACCTGAACCCAAGTACCTAACAACAATATATTTTTAAATGACTCATCGGTGCTCTGAGAAAATGCAGGATTTATGTGTCATAGCACAAGAAAATAAGGCAGTAAACTTACATAACATTCTTAATCCTTCAGATAAATTTTGAATCAAATACTCCATTCTGTCACATTCTGTTCTCTATTACCAGGCTTAGCTTATTTCTTCTTTTATTTATTGACAGGATTAAGGAATAAATTTCCACTTGTTTTTACACACATTTTGAAATAATTGTGGTTATAACAACCCTTAAAGTAAAACGCTGAGAAAAAATTTTGTGTGTGTTTAAGAAAAGACACAAAATAGGGTTTATGACTGTCATGCAGGTGAACATATCTTGATATTATTTAGTCTTTTCTTATTGAGACTTACCCTAAGACCTTTGAACAGTGCAACCCATGGAAATCCAACAATGCTGGAATTAAGGCTGGAGAAACATGTCTTACTGTGAAAAGCAAGAAAAAGGTAAATCAGTGTTCTGATATAGTTGGAGGTGAGTAGGAGTGGTTGGAGGACCCCTTGCGTTCCTAAGTTTTTTAGCTTTCCAGCCTGTGATGTGTGCTACAACTTACAGCTGGAGTGTTTGTGAGCAGGACTCATGCAACATCACCAAAAAGGGCAAGAAGGAGGACCTAGGAACTACTGACCAGTCAACCTTACCTGAATCCCTGGAAAGGTGATGAAGTGCCTCACTCTGGAGGATACATGGAGGACAAGAAGGTGATCAGGAATGGTCAGCCTGAATACATTAAATGTGAATGATGCTTGACCAGCCTGGTTGCCTTCTACAACAAAAGAGCTTCCTGGATGGATGAAGGGTGAACAGAAGTTATTTACCTTCAGCAAGGCTTTTCCCACTCCCTCTCACAATATGCTCATAGGCGAACTTTGGAAGTGCGGACTGGATGAGTGGACAGTGGGTTGGATTAAGACCTGGCTGAGCAGCAGATCCCAGAGGATCATGATCAGTGACAGAGTCTAGTTAGAGGCCTGTCACTGGTGGTTTGACAGGGCCCAGTGTCTCTACTGGGCCCAGTGTTGTTTAACTTACCCATCAGTCTTGGATGAAGGGGCAGATGCTTCCTCAACAAGTTCACTGATGATCCAAAGCTTTGAGGAGTGTCTGACACCCCAGAGAGCTGTGCAGCCCCTCAGAGGGACCTTGACAGCTGGAGGGATGGGCAGAAAGGAACCTTCTGAAATTCAACAAAGGCAAGTGCAAGGTCCTGTCTCTGCGGAGGAATAACCCCAAGCACCAGCACAGGCTGGGGGCTGACCTGCTGGAAAGCAGCTCTGTGGAAAAGGACCAGGATTCCTGGAGGACAACAAGCTGTCCTTGAGCCAGCAATGCCCTGGTGGTGCATTAGGAAGAGCAGAAAGGGCAGGATGAGGGAGGGGACCCCTCTGCTCAGCCCTGGTGAGGCCACACCTGGAGGGCTGTGTCCTGTTCTGGGCTCCTCAGGACAAGAGAGACATGGGGCTACTGGAATGGGTCCAGAGGAGGGCAACAAAGATGTTCAAGGGACTGGAGCACATCTCTTGTGAGGAAAGGCTGAGGGAGCTGGGCCTGTTTAGCCTCAAGAAGAGGTGACAGAGGGGACCTCATCAGTGTCTGTCGGTATCTGAAAGGAGGGTACCAAGAGAATAGAACCAGGCTCTTCTCAGTATTAAGCAACAGGACAAGAAGAAATGGCCAGAAACTGATGCACAGGAAGTTTCACCTAAATACAAGGAAGAACTTCCTTACTGTGCAAACACTGGAACAGATTGCCCAGAGAGGGTGTGGATGGAGTCTCTCTCATGCAAGATATTCAAGAACCATCTAGACGGAATCTTGTGCCATGTACTCTAGGATTACCCTGCTTGAGTCAGGAGGTGGGACCAGGTGACCAACTATGGTGCATTTCAATCTGACCCATCCTGTGATTCTTTGAAATACAAAATTTATAAATATAGTAACTGTAGAGTGGAAAAATAATCTTAACTCTAATATTAAACTGAACACAGCACAATTACTGGGCATCTAAAAACTGTGCATTAAATACCTAACCAATGTATTTCTCCCTAAATTTCAGTTAAAACTAAACTCTCAATTATTTTTACACTGCAGATTAATAAGCAGAAATGGAGAAAAACAGTTGTAGAGCAACTGAAAACCTCAGTGTGATGCAAAGCAAAAAAATCTCACTTCTTGATAACAGGCACACCACATCTGTAGAGTTTTCTTTTATATTTTGGGAAACGTTTTTGTGCCTGTAAGTCTCTTCACTTTGTGTTTTTTACTCTAATATGACTTTGTGAGCTGGTGAAAGATATTACTGCCTGACTAGGTTCACAGTTGATCTGTCACAATAGCACAGTATCTGTAATCTTTTGAAATTCTAATGCTGGTAATCCAGACCCCTGTTAATGATAACTACATAAACTTTTATCTTATAGAAGAAAAATTTCATGTATAGTTTTGTTTTTTTCTTTCCTCTTCATTTTGGATTAGATGTTGGTGTCTTTAGAAGTCAAGACCCTGTGGCCCAGAGGGAAGACCTCAGGATTAGAGCTCTGGCACAGATTTCTCTTGTATCATGCATCTGAATGTCCCCAGCATGGGGTTTGCATAACTTAGTCTCCTTTCCACTCTTTGTCCTACTTGTTACAGTAAAGCTCCCTGATATCTTCATTAGTGCCTTCCAGTGAATTTCCTAGAAGGTTACTTTAAATAGCAGTGGCATGTGCACATTATTAGCAGTCCACTAGGCCAAATAACACATACTTTAAAATTGAGGGCATTGTGTTCTTTCTTGCATAGTATTTTCCTGTAGGCTTTTTTTGAGCTACAGCTGAAGTGTTTGCTGTTTCTAAAAGCAATTTACAACTGTTCATATTAGCAAACTTTGAAAAAACGTGAGAGATGAGTGCTTGCAAAATTCATTTCTTGGTCACACTAATTAGTTGTTTACAGACACTCTGTTTTGGAATCTTGTTGGACGTCTAGCAGGCCAGAGATTAAATGTTCAGAAGTAAATGCATTATGTTGGATGACGGATATCAAAATCAAAGCTGATGGAATTGAGTTGCATTAGGAATGGGACTTAAGGTCCTTTTGGCAGTTTCACCTTTGATGTTTCAGGGTGGCTGAACACTTGTGTATAGTTTAGTGTGGCTGAGACTTGGTTTTAGGTACAGCTATTTAACCTTTGGCAATTGCAGAGAACTTTATAGTTCTTGGCTTCATGAAGGATGATTATCTGCTGGGGAATGACTCTTTTATCAGTGAAAATGCAAAAGTGGCTGTAGCTCTGTTTATCTGCCCAGTCTCCTTTAAAGCTTCAGTCCTGTGGGTGATACATTATCAGGCCCATTCCAGTTTCCTGTTTATATTGGGTCTGGCTTTGATGCGAGTACAACAGACTAAGAAGCAGAAGCAGAGTTCCTGTTTTAGAACTTTCTCATCAAGATGTATATAAGTCCAGTGACACTGTGCTGACAATTATTAAAAACATCAGACTGGAGAGCACATACTTTCACATCAGCACCAAAGATTTAGAGGCATACAACCTCAGCAGCAGCTCCACTAGCTCATCTTTCATCAAAGCTGCAGATTAGGAAGAAATTTTTGTATTTTGTTTTACATGTGTTTTAAACTAAGGAAAATCATTCTGAAAAGGCTGATTTGTCTATATAAGAGAATTAAAAAAAAATAATTCTGCATTGAATTAATTCTACAGTTTTTGTCTGAAGTCCATTAATCAACCAAAAGGATCTGGAAACTTGTCTCTCTGGCAATTTCTTAGTTGCATTTTGCTTTTCAAAGTCGTGTGATTTCCTTGCAGTTTCAACGTCTTTAGCAAAGTTTCTTGCCATCATCTCTTACTATGCTTTTTTTCTGGATACATTATAGTTCTCCTCATATAGAGCTCCTCCTCTCTGGGACTGGGATGTAGTAACCTGTTGCCCTGACTCTTGCCACTCTTGCTAATTATTTTTTTGGTAGCCCCAAATTTTGGTTTCAGTGTAGAGTCTGATTATTCCCTGGGCAATGTTCTGTCAGTGTGTTGCCTGGTACAGCAGGACACCTCTAGCAGAGTGGTCTGCAAGCCACACATGCTTCTTCAGGCAGACAATAGGAAAACGGGGTAAAACAATAACAGTAATAATCATCATCATTATTTATGTTTGTAAATAAGCCTAATTTAAATGGTAAGTACTAATCCTTTTGTCACAAAGATGTGTAGTTATTCAGAGTAAGCTTGTGAAAATTCTGCAAGAAAGTCTAAAGTCTAAAGCTCTAAAGTCTAAAGCTCTAAAGTCACAGCTTCTTGGAAACTCAGGCAGGCGGACCAGGACACTTTTCCCTTGGTTTGTGGCTTCTCTTGGGAAAAGCTTTGTGATGACCTCGCTCCACATTAACTTTTCTTGAGTTAAGTTTCCAGGTTGAGTATTAATACTAAAGAGTGTATTGCAATGTAACTTGTCTGTAGTAGCTATCTCAGGTAACCCTGGAAAACCAACTCAGTTCTTTCCCCCTGCAATAGTGGCTGTAGGACTCAGGTGCTTAGGGTACTCTTTTCAAGCTACACCTTGTCTTAGCAAGTTTGCTAGTCTTGTAGTTTAATTGGTATGTGAACTTAACATACTAGTTTCTCTTTATGAGTTGGTGATGTTTACAACTTCTTATTATATTCTGTTTGTCTTGTTTGGGAGTTTCAACAAGAAATATTACATATGTCTACACATATGAATTCCATAACACACAATATAATCAAGTAACTACCTATGATAACTACAGCATGTTACCAATAAGAGAAAGCTTATACTTTCAGCTCTTTGACTAATCATTTTGCTGTCTATTTACATTTTAGAACTGACTATATTTAATTTATGCTTTGTTATTTATGCTGTTAATGATTATGTGTTCCTTTTTGCTACTTATGGCTGTGTTACTTACATTAACTTAATGAACCAGAATGTTTAGAAAATAGAAAGAGCATAGTCTGGTATAAAAGTATTCCCATTAGAAAAGATTTAGTTGTCAAATGTTAAAACTAAATAAGAAATAATTGTGTTTAAGAATTAAACCAGGACTTGGACTTGCTAAGGTACATACATGCACATTGAAACTGCTGAACCCAGAGGTGGACTGGGTTATTCTTATATTAGTTTTGAAGTTATTAGCTCTTGAAAAGAAAAAAAACCCAACAACAAAATGAAGAGAATTTATTAAACTGAGTTTGCTATCTTTACTGAGCCACCATGCCACTTCTTTTCTGTAACCTTCATTCTCCTCACCCATCCCCAGTAAAATCAGTGGAATATAGCTTTTTTATATAAACTGCTCACATCTGATTTTTCTTTAAAAATCACACCTACTACATGTGCTTATGGAACAATAGACCTTGAGTAGGATTTTTTAGGTATGTGATGTGAAAGCAGATCTCAAAATAGTAAATTGAAGGGATATATCTATTTTATAATCTCCCTACCTATGAAAAAGGTGTAAGGAATCTCTGCGCACACATCATATTGTGGTGTTTATGTGTTATCAGTCAACAGATCTGGGAAAACAGTATATTGGTCAGTATAATTCCTAAATTTATTATTTAGGGATCCTGAAATACCAGGATTTTGATTTTACTTTGCATGGCAAATTGCTGACCTGACATGTCAGGGACTTGCAATGTGACTGAAGAACCAAATTCTTCTCCAGACAAACCCTTACACCTTCCATGCCTTACACAAGTATATTCATGGGGATAAATGCCTTAGAGGGGCTTTACACTGTATAAGGGAGCCTAATAGGATTTAAACGCTGTAAAGTTGGTTAGCAGAGTTTATAGCCTACTTGGATGGCTATAGTCTGTATTTTTTTTTTTTTCAGGCCAAGGTCAATGGTATAAATGGTGCTGTAAAAGCTGCCTGTGAAAAACTGGAAAGCATACCACTGACTGAGACAAGGCACTTTCAACAAATATTTCTGTTTGCAAAGTAAACTTCTAGAGATGGGGCAGAAAAGTGGAAGACAACTTTTGACAGATCTAGACCATAGCTCTTGAATTTGGATTGAAATTTTATTAAGATTTTTTTCTCATCATGTCACTCTTGAGATTTTTTTTTCCACTTGTCTAGGAACTATAGTTGGTGATGAAAAGAGGGTATTTGCTTTCCTGAATTGTTTGAGTTTATGTCTCTGGGTTCAAAATGAGACTTCTTTTTCTGAAGTGGTTTGTATAAAAATTTCTACTTGCTGCCACTTACTGCCAAAGTCACAAGGCCACTTAACACAGGGCTTGTGACCAGCTCCTTCCAAAAGGCATGGAAATGTCACAAGCCAATCATTGCAACATATAAATGACATAGTGCAACAAGACCTTATCTGCATTTAAAGAGTATAATGGGGTGTGGGCTTCCCTCTTGAAACCCCGTGGTTACCTTGTTTAATTTCTTGTTGTCTGTTTTCCACAGGAGGAGTCATGAGGCTTGGCTGGTCCTTGTATGATGCCTGTGGGCAGCAGGCATTGCCAGCACATTGGAGCCAGTGTTAAGAAATTCTAATACTAGCACTTGGGACTTGGTAAACTGAGCTTTCAGCTGTGTATCTGAACACTGCAGCCATCTAACCCTGCTCTATAGGTTCTCTTCACCCTCTTGATACAAGTACATGTGGAATTTCAGTCAGATAGGAAATGTAGGCCTACAAAGCTGGGCCTGTGCCAAGGCTTGTTTGGCATGCTCAGGGTCAGGCTGTTACAGGGGTGCCCTCACTCAGCCAGCAGGGTCTGGCTGGAATGGTGAGCAAATACAGTCAGCATACACCTAATGTTTATACCATCTTGGATTTATTCCAATAGTTATTTCCACCAGGGCAGGGTTTTATTCTGCTTTAAACCCAAGCTAGTCTCCATAAGAGTCTCCAATATTGCTTCTCTCCGTAATATCAGTGAGAGATTTCATAAAGAGAAGGGGGTGGTCCCCAGGCTATCATAATCCTTACAAGACATGGTTAATCCCTATTGATTAATTTCATTCCCAATGGCTTTTACCTAACCAGAGAGGAACTTCTGCTCCTAACTTATGACCACTTACCACATTTGCTATTCTCCCTCTTTTCATGCAGGATGTAAATATCACAGCAATTTGCACAGAGTAAAACATACAGAGCTTTAGTAGTTCATGTGGCCCTATATACACAGAAATGGAGTAGCCAGCAGATAAGAAACATAACTACATCATGACATAACTGTGCCATCAGTACTGGAAAGCTTTTGCTTCAATGGATTTAGCAGCATGTAATATAAGTTCTTCATGCACTTATCAGGCATTGTATCTTGAACACAACAATAGAAAAAAAAATAAAATGAGAATTTAGAAAGCCCAACCACAACAGCATACCACCTCTGTTTTTAACAGAGAGATAGAAAAAGTTTTTCTCTTTGGCAGTTCTAGTTACTCAAGAAGAGTTTCAAGAAATTACAGTTTTATTGTTTTAGGCAGGAGATAGAAACCAACAAACTGAGCAGTCCCAACAAACTGCCCATAGATGAAGAAAAAAAAAAGTTTAAAATAGCATTTTCAAAAAAGAAAAACAAATCCCAAACCTTATTTATCCCTTGCAACATATCTCTAGGCAGAGCTAAGGCCCTTTTTCCCCCACATAAGTCTTTTTCTAAGTAGGGAGGGGCAGAGTGGCCAGCAGAGTTTGGCAAACTATTCCATTGCTTTGGAGCACATTTAGCCCTCAGTTTCATAAGCATCATGAACAGTTTCAGTTTCAAGCTTCAGGCATTTGTACATGTAATTGGTATTTTATAAATAAATATGACAAATGGGATATATTTTATTAACAATGAATTGCTGAAGTTTGTTATTGTGCAAAGGTATAGATTTAGAGATATAGTTTTGCTTACTATTAAACATTCAAACCCTGAGTTACATGGGATAGTTTGCATTTAAACCATGGGATATTTTTCCTCTGTGCTGGCTTTTACTTTTGGCCAGTGAAAGAACTTGGCAGTGTTTGTTTATCATTTCTGGAATATATCTAAACTTCCTAACGCACATGTTTTCCAGATGTTAAAATGAAGACAGCTAGAGTTTGAGGTTTTTATTTTTATCCAGCAGTGGTGGTGTTGGAACAAGTGATGTTCAGTCAATAAGCTCACTTTCTTTTTTTCTAAGGTAGCTGTAAGTGTATTATATGGGAAAGAGAACTGCAAATGTGTGAATTTCTGTTCGTACAAGAAACAATTGTCACAGCTCCTAATGCCAAGTGCAACAGAGTAGAATAAGCAGAGTTGGAACAAAACAGAAATTAGAAAGAAGAAAAAGGAGTAGATTCTGCCTTTCCATCAGTAAACGCTGACCCTTGTAAGTCTCAAATAACCCGTAAAAGAGCTCATGTTACAACAACTATTTTGACAACCACATGGAATTAACATATTTGCATATCTCAAGAGGTTGTTAATATTTAAGATGTATGCTTTGCTCTGCCTGGTGACATATATGCTGTCCTCAGCTGAGTGATATTGTGCTGCATGATATTTGTCATGTTTGTTAGAAAAGTTTAACTGAGCAAGTTTTAGCCATTTTAGCCATGGATAAATATCAAATGTGTTCTGTGATTAAGTTTTAGGTTTTAAGTTCTAGACATAAAACTATGTAACGCTCTCTAATGGCTCTCAAAGGAAACCACAGACTGTTTCTCAAGTTGATTATACAGGGAGTTGCTCCAAGGGACTTGGTGCTGCAGCCCTTGGAGTCAATAGCTGAGTTCGCATAGATTTTTGTGGTGAAGCACGGCGCGCTGTGCCTTGCACAGGAGCCAGCTGAAGTCAGCCCTCGTGCTCCGTCAGACAGTTCAAAGGGAGCAAAGCTGTCATCATCGCTGGCAAGCCTGAAGGGTAACGCGAGGACAGGGCGAGGCTGCCAGAGCAGCTCCCGGCCCTGAACTCTCCCAGGTCACTCCTCCAGCACTTGCTCCAGCGAGGCGCAGGCAGCGGCTGGGATGAGCACCCAGCCTCCCGGGGCTCTGGCTGGTGGGCTCAGAATGGCACTGACCCTCAGGGCTTGTGTGCTGGGAGCTGTGAGGTGTGTTTCCAAAGGCCAGCTTTCTTGTGTGCTTATTCCATCTGAAGTTCAGAAGTTTCAAGCATGTATTGGGGTGTGTAGACACTGAGGAACTGTTGTTGGCCAAAGAGTGCTGGTAGTGCAGGGATGTTGATACCATTTCTGCAAGGTCTTGTACCTGCATTTGAGGTGAAAGCTCATCACGGGCTCTGTGCACACACACCACCTGAAAAGAAGCTCTGCTGAAAATTTACCTTTGCTCCTGTCACACAAAATGACTAAAAACCCAGCTCATGCATTTTCATTTAAATATAGTCTTTCTAGCCCATGCATTATTCAAAGGAATGTTATCTTACAGAGAGTCCTATTATTCAACTGATTGCATTAAATGTTGGCATAAACCTTTAAGTTAAAGAAGTAGTTACTCTCCTCCACCATACCTATGGTATCTAATAATTAATGAAAAAATATTTGTGTATGTGTGTACATGTTGCCTGTGTGGGGAATATGTGATCTCATGGCCCATGATAAATCTTGAAGCATTCAGTAGTGGTTCTGTGATAGGCAGGCTCACTCAGGATATGCTTTTTCTTTGACAGTGCCATGTAGCAGTGCCTTGATTAATGTTATTACTCTAAGGAATAGAAAAAAAATCCAGCGGAGCAAGAAAATTATTGTTACAAAAAAAGCCATTCAAATGAACATGCTTATTAACATACCTCTCAATTGCACAGAGACTAAAAGACACAGAGTGTGTTCTCCTCTTCCACGTTGCTCTGCATATTTTGTCATTATGCTGCAGAGCTGTCGCGACTGCTGTCTCCTGGTTATGATTTTCAAATCCCAGTTGATGATTAATACCTTTGGCTCAGACAGTTGTAAAAGGCCGGTATTGTACCTGCACGCATTTTCATGCTGCTCTGACATCAGTGATGTGCATTGCAATGTGGAGGGGCATGGGGGGTGGGAGGGAGCTGTGAGAGAGGAAGAAAGAGGGTGTCATGCAAGAAATATTTTTTTTCGATCCATTTTCCTGATTTGTCAGGTCAACACTCAAAACACACTAGGAAGCACACAGGCTGGAAATGTATCACATGATTGCTTTGCATTTCTGCAAGGCCTCTTATTCTGCCACCTTGTACTTACAAGCATCCTAAAACCTCCTTTGCGGAGAAAAAAAAATATGTAGGATTCATACATAAAGTACATTCAGTGACCTCAGGTAAAAGGAAGAGTGAATAAGGTGCAGAATTCCATCCAGATTCTGGTGGAAACTGCATCTTTGCCAGGGAAAGATTGTTCCTGGGCTGTACGGTAACACAAAAGATGAAGAGACTGTAGTGTGTATGGCTTGTGGCAATGGCAAACTTAAATCTGCAAAATGACTGATGTATGCTCAAGAATCATAAATGTAAACACAAGTAGAAAATTAATATGTAATTAATTAAAGTGTTACAGGATCCCTGATATTCCTCATTCTATTTTCTGACACTGCACTATCTTCTTTCTCTCATCTTCACCTGCTCTCTGCATAGTCATCTTTCCTTTTGGTTTCTTCTGTTCCACCATAGCATCCACTCGTACCTTCGCAAGTTCCCTTTTCCTTCAGTCCCAGTGCCTCTCACCTGTTTTTTGGGGGCCTGCTCTCAAAAGGAAAGCATTTTCAAAGTCTTTATTCATAGATGATCGTACAAAATGAGCCTAAGGCACACGGTTTGGAGAACCTGGATACGCAGTGGTGTGCACGCTGGTGAACACGCAATACCTGGTGCCTGTATTATTTGTTATGCAAATGTATCTGTGGAAAATACCATGCCAGCCCCTTTTGGACCGGGGTGCTGAGCGAGCTGGACGTTTGCAAACAAAGCCTCAGCGAGTCGTGCCCTTTCCCTTTGCGGGTGAGGATGTTTGCTCAGGCGGCAGCATTGTTTGGGGTTTGGCAGAGGCCGGAGCGGGCGCAGGAAGCGGCTGCACCCTGACAGCTGTCACCTCCCCTGCCCATGACTCCTGCTCCCTGCCAGCTGCCCGCTCACGGCCGGCTCTGCCCTGGCTCACAGCCACTTCTGCGGCTACCTGCTCCTTTGTGCCGCTCTCCACAAACGATAAGGTCCCGATAATCGCACAAATCACCTGAGGCTCTTTCCCAGTCCTCCGCTCGGATTAGGGGATGTGTGTTCCCACTGAGTCAGTAAACGACGACAGCCGGGAATGTCTCAAGTGGACTGTGGGGAGCTGGGCAGACCTCTGATGCAGAAGATGCTTTTCCAGCAGGATGCAAAGGAGATCCTGGTAGACAGATGGCTGGCTGCCCGGTTTGCAGCGTGTCCTTTCAGACCCCAGTCTCAGTTCCTCCCCCTGTAAAAGCACTCATTATGTTTTGTCACTCGATACATTAGTTTGTTTTAATGCACTGCAACCTCACATACATTTAGCAGTCTCTTTCTGCTTGTTTTACGGGGCTCCACTGTGTTTGGAAATGAATTAAAGCATCTGAAAGGCTTGGCAGTTTCATTAGAGAAGGATGGTCCAATCCAAATTAGTGTAACTCACTTAAAATTGAAGCAAAATGTTTTCAAGAGAGTGATCTGATAAATATTGGCTTAAACTAATTGGATTTTCAATAGACAAATTACTGCATTTTTCTCATTACTTAGTGCTCTGTAAGGCTTTCCCATAGTATGTGAGAGTTCAGTTCCCTGCTATGGAGCTGAGAGGGATGTGTGATATCACTGACTGAGGATGCTTTCCAGGTCTTTGGAGGCCTGGTGGTTCAGAGATGCTGTGTGGCTCAGCCCTCCAGGCAGCTCAGCCTGTTAGGGAAGAGGTGTTGCCATTTCTGATGGTTTGTAGAGAGGTTTGCTAATCCTCATGCTCACTGCATGTGTGAGATGATCTGCAGGCTGCCACGGGCTTCTCCAAAAAAGGTGCTCACCAGTACAAGCAGAGCATAAAGCCTCTCATGTTAGGTGTAGAGTTATCTGAGGTTGATTTATTTGGGGTTGGTTTTTTTTTTGGTTTTTTTTGTTTTTTTTTTTTAATTTTTTTTTTTTTATTTTGGGTTTTTTTGGTTTTTTTTGTTTGTTTTGGAGTTATTTTGTTTTGTTTTTAAATAAGCAAAAGCAATCCTTATTTCCATTTAAATTTCCAGAGGACAGAAAACCATGCACGTGTTTCCAAAGTGAACTTACATATTAGAATAAGCTATTACTTACAACCAAATGTGATCTAAATAAATACTCAATTGTTGCATTTTTTTCTTTAAAAAATGTCATCTCCACTTCAATAATAGAAAATAGAAAAATAGACATAGAAAAAAAAGCAGGGATTCTTAAAACTTTATCTGGTGTTGGGAGCACCATCATTTGATTCCTTCCAAAGCGTGTTTTCTGAAAGGAGCTGGCATGCATTTTTTTGATTCTTGGTACTCATTCAGTTCTCCTTTCTTGAATGTTAAAACCAATGTCCTATGGAGAAAGGAGCTACTCCTCAAAAAGGTGCTCAGTAAGGTACAAGAATGCGGGGCCTGGGAAGTGAAAGACCTTCTTATTCCTTAATACTAAAATGTTTGCATGAGCAGCAGCAGTAACAATGTATTTTAGTGTCTGTGTGGTAGAAAATTGCATGTGAATGCAATTAGATAATATCGACAGTCACAATGGTGGGTATGCAAATAATACCATGATATCCTTCTGTCTAACTTCCTGTCTGGGAAAAAGTAGGGATGAAAAATGGAGTGGTGCCGTGAGGACCAGTGCTCCATTTATTTTTATAATGCAAAATACCCCACAGCGCGGCATGTCTATGGGATATGTGTTCTCTCCGTTTAGGAGAGTCAGTAGCTGCCTGCATAGCTAAGGCATACACTTATGTATTTTTACCGGGCAGATTTGATATATCTCATATACAAGCTTAACCACTCCAGGTCCAGTATCCAATTTGAAAATGGTTTCTGTCAGTGCACCGAATTTCCATGTGATTATGCTGGTGTGCTTATTTTTTGTTACCTTTTGAATAGATAATTTTAAATCGCTCTCTGTAGGGATGTTCTGTCTGCCTGTCTGCCTATCAATCTTTCTATCTGAATGCAGAAGTATTTGATTAGTGTATTTAAAGTAATAAAGATGTCAACAGTAGTGTCATATTGATTGATGTTAATTATAAGTCTTTAATGGCTCTTCTGGTTTGGCCACTCTCCTTGCAGATTGTGATTTTATGGCTAAAATAATGCCCTGCTGTCCACACACTGTCATAAATCGTGGTCCATCTTTCTTTAATGACTTTGCATGCAGTGGTATAATCCCAATAACATACATTATCTTTGTAAAAGGAGGGCAGTGACTTTCATAGAGGTGATGGATGGATTTATAAGGACTACCTAACGGACTGGCTGGGATCACACCAGAGGCAAAGCTGATTGTTCTGCTTGTGCATTGCCATAAGCAGAAACACTAGGCAGGCAGTCGTGGATAAGCGATGATTTTCATTCAGTTCCTCTCTTTCCACTCCATATCATCAGTAAAAGTTAAAGAAAAGGCTGAGATATCAATCAGTCTCATATCAAAAAGCTAACTCCTGAGTAATTAAGTAAAAATTCTCTAGGCATCTGTTGGCTATACTGAAAAAAAAGTAATGCAGATTCTTGCTTTGTGGGCATTCTCTTTAAAGTAGAGAATGAATGCATGTTTTACCTCACAGAGGCATATTGCTCAGTGAGGAAAATTCTACAGCTCTGAGAGAGGTCTCACCATTTCTGGGGCAGTTTAATCATTTTACATGCATATGAGAAGTGAAATATCAGGGCACCGTGTGGGAATGTGTTCTGGGATGCCCATGTACATATGGATATGTGCCATGCTGCACATGCTCCTTTTTAAGTAGATTCACTACAGTGATTCTGAAACACCACCTTATTGCTTCTCTATCCATAATTGGCTCAGCGGAGCTCCAGCACAGCATGGAGAATCCCATCACGCTGTGTTCATACAGATGGGCGCACACAGAAGCCTTCAGAGCGCCCTGTGCCCTACGGGGCCTGGCATATAACTAGTCAGCCAGGCTAAAAACCTGGAGGTTTCCTTGCCACTGAAAAGTTGGGAATAGAAGTTAATTTGGAAAAGATACAGTTACAGAAAGTAATTTCTTGGAATACTCATCCTGGCCTTTACTGCTTGGTAGCTCACTGTAGTTATACTGTGGTACATGATCGACAGCACAGATTTCCAAGGAAATTATTAGTAAGGCATGGGCATTGTTTGTTTGGGTGGTATTTTTTTTGTAGTTGTTGTTGTTGTTGTTGTTGTTGTGGTGGTGGTGGTTTGGGGTTTTTTTTCTGGATTAAGATGGGACTCATAAAATTAGTGCTGAGCAGAACTGTAGCACAAACAGTGGTAAAATATATGATAAAATTTGGAAGCCTTTGGACTCTATTGCAGACTGCATTTCCAGCACTTCCTCTTGTGAGTAGATGCCTTATACAGCTGCTGCTTGATGAGTTGCTTTCTAAATAGACCTATTTACTATTTGTTTATTAAGTTAGAAAGCTGTATCACTTTTCCACAGAACAGCAATATGGATATGCTTAAATTTAGCAAGGAAGTCAACAAATAAAAAAATATTCCTCCAAGCTCAGGCCAAAGCAGGATAATTGCATTTGCATAAAGGGCTTTTAGTCACTTGCCACCAAATTTTACTAGTATTAATATTTCTGACTCTGACAAAGCAGTGGTATTCCTTTGCCATATTGTGAAGTGTATGCTACCAGAAGTCACATCAGCTGGACATCAGCTGGGTGGCAGATGGCTGGGCAGGCAGCTGTACTGCAGCTTTGGAGTTACTTTTTGGTTCTGTCATGAGAGACCTTGTTGGTGGGTGTCAGCAGCACATTGCTCATGTGAATCTTTTGGGTTGTTTTTGTTTTAGGATGGTGATGTGTCTAAGCTGGTTTTGTTTGTTTGTTTGTTTGTTTGGGGTTTTTTGGTGGGTTTTTTGTTTGTTTGTTTTTGTATTGGTTTTTGTTTCTTTGTTTATTTTTAAATTTATTCTGTAATTAATCAGAATTTTTTCCTCTGCAGTGTATGCTGAGGTTGGGCTGTGTGAATCTTTCCCCCAGGTCCTCAAGGACGGTGTTCCCTTGTCCCAGCCCCTGCTCTTTTTTTGTTTACAATGAATTAGCAGTAGTTCCTGTGTTGGAGATGAAATTAGAAAAAAACCCAACAAAACATCACAAAAAACCCAACCCCAAGGCTTCAGTTTAAAAATGCAGGTTAATCCTCCACAGCTTTCAGAAGCATTTTTGTAGCATGCTACTAATTAAGATAGTAGCATACTAACTAATTAAGTTATACCAGGAATGCAACTATAGCTCATACTAAGAACTGTAGCAATCAATTTTATACAAATTATTCAGACCTGGTAAGGTAGAATGCAGTTTTAATATGACAAGAGAACACACAGTGGTTTTATTAAATATAATATACATTTAAATGTCTGCTGAATGTTGTACTGTTGTGCATTCAGCAGGAATCCATGTTTCCCTTTCTAAAATCTTTCCTTGGGTAGGATTAAATCAAGCATTTTTTCCTCTCATTTTCCACGTACAGTTTCTACTGATTTTTGATTTTGAAAAAGAGACATTTAAATGTGAAAATTAGTGTAGAAATTGATGTAAAGGAGTATTTGGTACACTTTCCAAAGGACAAAAATGTTGACATGTACAAATGGGTACAAGTTGGTGTCATATGGCGATTTCTGACCTGTGTAGTTTGTACATGTATATATTTTCTGCAGCTACTGTACACGGGATAAAATTAATCCCCAGTTTAGGTAAGGTAAGAAAACAGTGGGCAGGTGAGTGGGCTCCATTTCCACCAAGCCCCCAGTGCACTAAACAGGCTGGGATGATCCCATATCCTTGAATTTGGACCAACCTTAAAAAAAAAAAAAAAAGTTAGTGTGTTAGTGGAAGAACTAAATGTAGCCATTTTCACCTTTTTTTTGGCTTATCATTAGGATATACCTGTTTTGGAGAAATAGCGTACACCATAGATAGGCAAACTGTAAAAGAATGCTGTTGTGGAAGGATTTCACAGTGCTGTGCTAACAATACGGTGTTTTTATCTCTGCACTGTGTTCTTCTGGCTCTGTTTTCTAAGCAAAGAATGCTTGTCCTTTACGTTTTCCTGAAACATTTTCATCTTTAACTTAATCACTTCTTATCTTGCTCTCGTAGCCTCTTTTTTTGTAGCTGTGCAAAATTGTATTCCTTGAGTTACATTCATATTTCACAGATGCCCTTTCCTACATTCGTAAAAGTGGACAGCATTAAACTGCAGTTAATCTTGAGTGTCTGTGTGGATTAAATCAATAATTTTAAAGTTCAGACATTAAAACAATGACTGTTTCTTATGTGTGCTTAAAAACTCAGCAAATTCAGAAGGAAGCTTTATCTAAAAGGAAGCAGAATATATAAAATGTGGGTGAATTTGCACTCCACCAGCCTTAATTCTCTGATGCAACAATTTAGTGATCTGTGAATAGAATTGCCTGTAAACAAGGATTAGAGGAAAAGTATTTATACAAATGTATTAGATTATTTATTGCATCCTTTTTCAAAGAGATATTAAGATGGTTATTTTTCTACTTTAGATGTCTTTTGTAAAAGAAAATTTTCCTTAGGATTTGTCACATTTTTCTCTTTAATGCATGCTAGATTTTTTTCAGTGATAATTGTGGTCTTCTACAGGGTAGGAAATGAAAACCTCTAACTTCATCCTGCAGTTTTGCCTGATGCTGTCCATTTCCAAAGAGCAATGTCTGATTAATTATTTGCTAAAATCTTCAGCATGTGGGCCAAAAAGAAACATATTCAGATGTCTGTGTTCATTTGAGTAGCAGTACTGTATTTCCTAGAGCCCTTGTTTCCTACATTTTTTTATTATCTGAGCTGTACTTGCCAGCCTCTCTGGCCTGGAGCTAAGGCATTACTTCATGTTAGCATGGATGATGCAGATAGTACTCCTTAGTTTTGAGGGATGGTTTTCCTTTCAAATGCAACCATAATCCAGGGGAACAAAAACTGCTTTTTAGTCAGAAATCTTGTTAGGTTGGAAGGAATAATGCAAGAAAACAGTACTCGTGTTTTTGCATTTAATTTTTTTACTGGGATGTGTCATGGTTTAACCTGAGAGGGGACTAAGCATCACATCCTTCTCCTCCTCTGAAGAGGGAGCTAGGTGGTATTGCTGCACTTTTTATGAGGAAAACTTTTGTTTTCGTTTTGCTAGCATGGGAAGCTGGGACAGAGAAGTAGAGCCCTTTGGGACTGAAAAGGTGTCACTGGTCAAGCAAAGGCCACTGAAATAGCACAGGTAAAAATCTGTGTTACCTGCACCCATATGCATCTATATGTGTATATGTAATATGTTTGACAGTTAGTGATTGCAACTTATGGCCAGACTCTGTAACAGAAGTACTCATTTTAATTTGGTTATCCTAACAAAGAAATTGGTGTTAGGGCACCATGGTCCAGCAGAGAGCTGATCTGCAGGATGGCCTGATGCAGGCACAGCAAATGCAAATGTGTCTCGTTCTCCCCGTTGGTTTAAAAATAGCAGGGGTCTGGTTTTGTTTTCTTTCTGGGATGGTTTGTTGTTGTTGTTTTGGTTTGTGTTGGTTTTGAGCATTAAGTGCTTTAAAAATGTAATTCTAGAAAAGAAAAGAATGTATGATTGTTACTCACTTTGAGACTAGTCTGTCTCCTGCCTGACTGGTAACTCTGTCAAGAATTTAATGTTTGCAAAATATTTTCATGTTGCAGGCAAATGCCCTTTCATGTCCAAAAAGCTGGAAAAAAAAAATTTTTCTCTCAGAAGAAATTGGGTATGCATATAGTGCCTCAGCAGCTTTGCAGTCACTCTCAGGATAAATGAAAAGGCTGTAGCATTACACATATCAAGATGTTTTTTCACCATATATGAAATTCAAATCCATTCAAGTCTGAAGAAGTTTTTTGTTGATTTAAGGAGGGTAAAGGCAGCAGGTTAATTGAGTATACTGTATCGAAGTACATCCAGAAATAAGTGTCTTTTTAATTTAAGTAATGGGGTGAGGATAGTTGGATTTAGAAGGCATAGTTTAGGAAAAAAAAAAAAAAAAGCACCCCTGCTTTCATGGAGGTGATCCTCTGTAGGTTGAGGGAAGAAGGATGTAATTTAGAATTTGTGCCAATTAGACAGTCATTGAAACTAGAAATAAATAAAACAAAGGATACACTAAGTTTCTTTATGTTGTTTTTATTTCATTCTTAGTCTTGTTCAGGCTTATCCAGAGAAAGTTCATTAGCAGTCTTCACAGACCTTGTTAGTGCAACTATAAGCTTACAGGTGAAGGTTATTTTGGCGTGCACAGAGGTAAAAGAATTTGTGTTTACAGAAGGAATTCCTCTCTGCTAAATTGGAGGTGGGTCAGCCTTCATTAGCCTTAAACATGTAAGCTGATAGCATGGGGGGTGTCAACTTCGTTTATTGTTAAACTTAACAGTAAACTCTTAGGTTAGTTAAAATGTCTTCAACAATATCTCTAAATATTTAACACTTCAAGTACTTAAAAATATCAGTGGAGCACCACATGTTGGGCCCAAATCTGACTAGTAGCAAGATTTTCTAGTTTGGAGTCAGTCATGTTTTCATAGATCATGTTTCACTGCCAATGGGTTTTGTTTTGAGATATTTTGAAATGCTTGAAAGCATAGGATGGGATGCTAATGATGAGCAAAAACAAATATTTCAAAGCTGAATCTCGTAATGGTTGTTGGAGTTAGAGGGACTGACTCGACTTTTAAATGGCAACTGAGTGCAGAGACACTTTCAAATTACTTCTTGGGGTTGGATGTAAGACCAGGAACCTGTTAGCCATAATTTTTTTTAGAGCTCTTTAAAGTGTTTTACGATTTGTATACAATTAAACATGTCTTCAGTTCACAAATTAATAACATGAGTCTGAGCCTTTTATGTTGTTCAGTCAGAATAACATTTGTAGTAGTGACTTAGGAAAGGGTCTTTCCCAGCAAAGACCAGGGCAGTATGTGCTTCTGTCATACCGAATGTAGTAGAATGTAAGCAAGGACTTAGTACATGAGCATATATAGGTCTAATTTTAAGGCTTTTGAATAAGTGTGCTTTTCTTCAGTTTGTTCTTTGGACTATCTTAAATCCTGATAATAATCAGGCTTCTCACCTTCTTACCTAAGCTCTGCTTTGCTTTTATTTTTTTCCCATGCCCCTGCCAGGTGGCTATAGTTTTGTCATGAATACTGCTTGGTTAGTACAGTAGCAGATGAGATGGGTTGGAAACACTTGTAAAGGTAATCAAAAGATTAAAGTTTATAGGTCAACAGAAATACGCGTCCAGTTACTTCTGTGTTTCAAATAATGCCCTAAATTATACCATTTATGATACTGCAAACACAGTTAAGTTAGAAGACTTTATCAGGTTTGGGGCACAAATACTTAAATGGGACAAACACTAGCAGTGGAATTGTTCCTCAGTAATGTAGACATTTGTTCAGAGTCTCCACCTGTTTACAGTATTCAGTTTGGGATGCTCTACGTTGTCTTTAGACACTTTCTACAGGCTTCAGCTGTGGTTGTAAATACTTATCTGCAGAACTTCAGCTTGGGGGCCTGAAGATGAAAATAAACATACAGAACTTGTCAATAATTAGATAATGTTATAAACCACACACAAGGGCAGAAGGAGATAAATTATGTCCACAAATATTTAGAATATCAGATATAAAACAAAAAGAAATTATAACATTAGCAAATTTGAGTTCAAACTTAAGGAAAAGCAAAAAGCAACAACCTGATGAATGAAGTACATTTTTATAAAGTTATAAATTCTGGCAACAATTCTTGGAAGTGGTAATGTTTTACAATGAAAATATCAATAGAAATGTTATGGTTTGAAGACAAAGACTCCTCTTAGAAATGTCTAATGTTATTTTACTCTACATTTATAAAATGAGGTAAAATAAAACCAAATAGAGATGGGAATGAGGCTTGATAGAGTGAAAGGTAACTGTTAGAAAGTGAGTGGGAGGCAATGTTAATATTAAGTGATGTTACTGGCTCTTCTCCCTAACTATTTCAGCCAGATACACACACATTTCACTTATATATTATTTATAAGGTGTGTATTGTATGTATAAGTATATATGATAATAAATATATACTATAGTAATACATATATAACATAGTAATACACATATATATATAAATGTATATATATATATATATATATATATATATATATTTAAAAAAGATAGGTGAGATTATATTGCATGTATTTGTTGTACTGCGCAAACGGCTGAGTGACAAGAGTATCAACCAGGATTTGAATGTGTGGTTATTCTCACTTCAGTGTTATGCTTTTGGTTTCTGGAAGCAGTTGCAGTTTGGTCCTTGACCTTCTATCAGTTTTGGAGATGTGCCATACAATCTTTGTTTACAGTAACAAGCATGGAAAAACTGACTTCCTGACAGTAATGCTGAAGTCTAAGTTGAAACCACTCTCAGGTGAAAAAACATAGCTCTTCCACTTTGAACTTGTAACGTGTTTGATGTAAAACGCCCATCTAAAACTGGGCAGCCAAGGAAAGGAAACCAAGACCAAATTTTGCCCAAGACCAAATGTTAACTGCCTTGTCTGCAGTTTCACTAATGATTTGGTTGGTTGGTTTCAATAAGGACAATATTTTCTGTGTGTTTTTCCTTGAGGACCATAAAATTTAAAATTATCCTCCATCCTTCCCCTACCTCCAAAGCTGGCTATTAAATTTTTATATATGTATGATATTAATTGAATGAGCAGGTCGTGGACTTGCAGCTATTGTACATGCAACTCAGTTCTCTGTGTAACCTCTTCATCATGCAGGTAAAACACATTAGGGTTTGTAGGTTGGTTTGTATAAATCACAGAATCATTGACTAGTTTGGGTTGGAAGGGCTCTTTAAAGATCTTCTATTTCCAACCCCCCTGTGTCCTGGAAAGGCAAAGACATCTTCCAGTACACTGGGTCAATCAAAATCCTATCCAATCTGGACTTGAACACCTTCAGGGATGGAGCATCCACACCTTCTCTGGCCAACTTGTTCCAGTGCCTCACCACCCTCAGAGTGATAGACTGCACAACTTCCTATTTCCTGAAATTTGCATCACTTTTCCTAGTATTCTATGTTCATTAACGCAGTACTAATGACTATGAGACTTTTTAAGGAAATTAGTGTATTTGCATGAGGAACCTTTGTGTTCAGATTGCATTCTCTCCTTGAAGTGCAGGTTTACCTCACAAAGCAACAGTTGAGTTTTGGAGTGAAAATCAAGTTCCTGATGCAGAATGAATGCAAATCTAATGGAAGATGTGTGACACAGTTCAGTGGTCAGGTTTTTGGGAATGTAGCTTAAATTATGTGTTTTGTAACAATTAAATATTCCAGAATTATGTCGTTATTTTACACTTTCAAGAAAATAAAAGGGAATTATAAGATCGCTTGAAATTCAATAACAAGTGAGTTAGTGAAGCATTCCTATTTTCTACAAGCTGTACATTTTAACACATACTTCCAAATACTGTTTTCAAATGTTATTTTATTTTTACATCATCACAATAATTACAATCCTCTACATTAACTTATGTCCCAACACATTTTCCACTGTCATATACATTATGCTGGTTGCTTTTGAACTGTGAGAAGTGTTTGGCCCCAGGACTAACTTACCTGTTGGAAACAGTTTTCAGTAACTTAGAAGAATAATGGAAATACTAACCTTGAGAAACTTTCACAAATGCAGAGAAATGTGTAGGTTTTTTATTTCTCTTTATCATTTGATTGGATTTACATCAATGTATCACATTCTGCACAGATAATTGCCCTATTTCTGCTCTCATCCAGGACTGGTGCTGAAGTGTTCTGTCTCACACTGTTTGCAGAGTTCCAACAGGACAAGCCTTAAGTTACGTAGACTCAGTCTTTTATAGTATGTAGGCATTTTCTAGCGTACAACAAAAACATAGGTAAATATAGAGAAAACATCACTCAAATTTTAAAGATAGCATTTGTACTCACACTGGAACCAGGTTCTAAGACATGATTAAAGAGCTGCAAATGCAAGCATTGGTGGCTAATGCTGAAATACCTGAATCTTTGAGAGGGTAATTGCAATAAACCGTCCATCACACATCCATAGAAAATCAAATTGACTTGGGAATTTTTTTCAAGAGTAGTATTGAATAGTCAGTGAATTCAAATGAATTGTTCTGGTTTCAAATGACTGCAAGAGAAAAGTGCAAAACTGTGGTGCTTTACCAGTTTCTTGTCATGAACATCTCTGTGCTGAAAATACAGAAACAGTCTCCCTATTTTTTTCACATTCATTCACTTGGATGGTCTAGACAGATTTGAGTGTAATTTACTGAAAATTCTACTAAAGAGGTGGAATTGTGGTTATTTTCTAACTGTTTGGAAAACTTAAGTGTGTCTGTTTTTATGAGGAGGTAGTTAGATCGCCATCCCAGACAGCAACAGCTTAGCAAGAAGATGCCTTTGTAGAAGCCTATCAAGTAACAAAGGAGTTTAGCTGTGATCACACAAAAGTCCTTGGAAGAAATCTTACCTTACTGAAGAGGTACAATGTAGATAAACTGCTTCTGGGACTTGAACTCTCAGATGACACTGACCTAAGTGTCTCTGAACTGTGGCAGTGTGTGTCTAGCTATACCCTGTGTTCTCTAAATTTCTGCTGGTGATTTGTGTGATGCGTGGAGCTCTTCATGCCCTGGCCAGTAGCCAGTGTGGCTCAGTACTTAGACCCATGTGCAGCTCTGTGGTTTTTGCTCACTGACATATGTTTGTTTTGATTTGAGTCCATAAGTTTTGCACGCTTGAAGTTCACTTTGAGGTTTCAAGTTCAGTGAAATGTCAAGTTTTGCCTAGCTTTTGGGTTGAAACCTCAAGCCTAATGATAATTCTTTCTCCGTCTGCAGATTACAGACAGAAAGGTCATTGAAAATTGAACCCCAAAGCCTGATTCTTGCAGAAAACCATCAAGTATTCAACTTTATGGCCATTCCTTGTGATTAAATGTTCCCATCAAAATAGCAACTCCACATTTTACTGATATACACAAGTGTGCTAGTGACATTCTATTCTAATTGAAAACCTAGCATTTCTCCAAGTTTCTATGATTTTTCAGGTCCTACTTGCTAGGTGGCACTGTTTAGTACTACTTGGGGATGGCAACTTTTGAGTATAATAAGGAAAAACTTAAATTTATGGTTGGTTCTGTTTTTTCTGCTTGGTCCCTGCAGTGCCTCTGCTATGCTTAATCAAGGTGAAGTTCTGCTTCTTTAACTTCAGGGACTAAGACCCAAAGTGGATTCCTTCCCAAAAGGAAAAGCTGACATCCTAAAGATTTCATTTTCCAAAACCAAAGTTCTGTTTTCAGTGACGTTCAGTGCTTCACACTTACAGGGATCCATGTTGCATTTGAATACTGTACCAAGCAGAAAATTATCCATACAAAGAAGTACTTGGCTTAATAGCGTCTGAAAATTACTCCACAAAATTCAGTAGCCTTTAAGCTCTCATGAATTAACATTATTTTGGGCTTTCTGTATATTGCTCTGATTCTTCATGTTCATCTAGAGTCTACTTAGCTACTGAATCTTTCCTCTGAAGCCTGTCCCCTGTGGACGGTTGCATCAAATCCAACATAGCTCATGTATCCCAAAGGCAGCACAAAGCTGCACTAATATGGAGCAGGATTTGTGATCAAATGTTTGAGAATAACTCTTCAAATCCTGGCACCAAAATTGTTCTGGGAAAATTTTTATTGATGACTTGTCAAGGCAGCATTCAAAACAATCCCAGTTCTTTCCATATGTTTCAGCCCAAAAGTTTTCATTTGAACACAAGCAATAGTGATCTCAACCCAAAATTCTTACCTGTACACTCCGCTATTCTGTTTGGACAGCTTCTGAGTTTTCCATCCTCTGGAGGGGAGAAAATATACTCTGGAGCTAAACTGAAAAATTAATATTAGACAGGTAGTTTAGAGTCTGCTAGTGAGTTACTTTGAGAGCTAACAACATCTGACAGAGGTACTTGTGTTAGAGATTTGAAGAGGGAAGGAGGCTTGTTATCCATGCTGTTAACAAAGCACTTACTGGGGAGTTAATCTGAAGTATAAAAATTAGATTTGCAAGCACTATGTGCATAAGGCTGTCTCTCACATAAAGCCTTTCTTCCTTTAAACCTTTTTACATTTCTGAGGGAATTATGACTGGTCTTTCTCTTTGCAATTCTTGCCACTTCCCCTTTCACCCTCTTCACTGACACCTAACATAGACTGTGTATCCCTGGATCTTCCTTAAAGGTACATACATTGTATAATTGCACAGGAGGTTTTTCTCTTCCTAAGATTTTGGATATATATTTATAGATACTCTAGGGCCCATTTTCCAGGTCTGATTGAAAAATGTGTCTTGTTCATTCTGAATAAACCAACATCCTTCAGTTACCATGTTGGTTCAGCCTTAATTCTGACTTCTGAGTGTAGTTTAGATTTCATATGCAAGGGATCTTTGGGTTTTCTCCTGTTTCTCGCGGGGAACACCTGGTAGAACACTGGAATTGTTATCAGGGTGTTCACTAGCATTTTAGTGCTTTGGTTAATAGTTGAAATGGAAGGATATGGAGATTAATGATGATAATGTGCTAACAATTTGGAGGTGCTACTAATTTGAGCTGAATTTGGTTACATTTATATGAAAAGTTCTTTCATTCCCTGGTGCCCTCTCTGTGCTTTCAGTGGCAGATCTAGGAAAATATAGGCAATTGAGCAGTGTAGTGAAGGCTGCCTATATAAAAAATACAGCATGAACATTCATTTCCTGCACATTTATTTTCCCAAGGAGGGAGGTCAGCACTGAAAGAGGTTACGGAATCTCCACCTCTGAGAGTTTTCTGGATAAAGTTGCATCTGACCTGATGTAGTGTTGATGATATCCAGGGGTTTCACTAAGTTACCTCCAGATGACCCTTCCAACATATCTCTAAATCAGAACAGATAAATGAGTTATTGGTATCAAGTGGGAAAGATCCACACACAACGTCATGAGCTGCTGCAGCTCTGTCTTAGAAATTAATGAGAACTGAGTAGAAGCCATTCATAACCATGCTGTTATAATTGTTGTAAGTTAAAAACAATGGTTTAATGTAGGTTAATGTAGGTTAATGAAGGTTAATGTAACAATGTAGGTTAAAACCAGTCGGTCACCAGGACAGTTCTTCTCATCTTGTAATCCAAAACCCTGAAGATATAGATTGTTACATTCAGTTCCTGTCTCAGTAATGTTTATATTTTGGACTGAGAAAGTAATCCATAATCTGAATTCTCCGTATTAGCTGACATTACATTTGAAAGTGCAGTACTGTGTTGATTAGCTGCAGTCAGAGTTTAGGTATACTTCTACCGTTTTCATCAAAGATTTTCCAGTGCTGAAATTATTAATCCTGCAGGTGAAAATGCTTCAGATGACTGTGGTAATTTTGTGATTTCTGTACATGCAGTCCTGCGCCTCTCCTGAACACTAGCAGCATTGCTGAGACTGAATGCTACTACTGGATTTTATGTAGGCAACTCCTAGGTGCAGCCCATTGCAAAACCTCTTTCTGAGAGGAGCCAATGAGAACAAGCTACAACTACCTTGTGCAAATTTTTGCAATCTGCTATTGCATGAATGGTTGGGAGGGTTGAAATCAGCACAAAAGAGCACTTGGGTTTTGCTCCGATTGCGCTTTCCTGTGTGAGGGTTGTGTGTGTCTCCTCTGGGGGAATTCAGTGCTTCATCTCCATTATGTAACTTCAGGGATTGCAATGGGATCCTGTGCAAAGCAGCTGTGTGGATTCAGGGCAGCTCTCTTCCTCTATTTCCCTGACACCGTGCACAGTTTCAGTGGAAAGAGCCAGGGAGCACAGCATTGCGAGGTGGTGCCCAGCTTTCGCAAACAAAGGGGACGGAAGACTCTGTGCCACCTGCTCTGTCATTTGAACAAATGTTAGGCATGAACAAGCTACAAACTGCTAACTGTATGTTGGATGATAACTTTGTGAGCAGCAATTCCATCAATCATCGACGATGCTTTTGTTTCTGGAGCGAACCAGTCCCTCGGTTCCGTGCTCCTGTAGGCAAGATGGTAAAGCAGCCAAGGATGTTAACTGCTTGGTGCCCTGACAGCAAACAGCATTGCGGAGCTGCACGCTCTCAGTTTGGGGGCTGCCAGAGGTGTCCAGATGTTTCTGCATTAAACAGGGTGGTACAACACCTCTGCAGGAATTGGCAAGGAAGTATGTTTGCTTCTTGGCTTGGACAGAAAGTTTTTGAGTCTGCAATGTGAGGAAAAGTTTTCCACTGGCCGCAAACAAGAGAGAGCCCTGTTGTGTCCACACATGAAAAAGAGGAAAAAGCTCTTCTGCTCATTTTTTTCCTGATTATTTTGTGGACAGTGCTTTGTGTTTCTTGCTGTAGTAGCTCATTGAATGTGGGGCTGAGTGGGAAAAGGAGTAGTCTTGGTAAACAGCTTATTAGTCTCAAATAAATTATTCAGAATGCAGGTTTGGATACAGATTGCAGGGAATGATAATGGAGATGGTTTTCTGAGTCTGTTCATGTTAGGGAGACATGGAGTATGCTTTTCAGGAATTCACTTAAGTGCAATCAGTTTAGAATAACATAGCCTGGAAGTAATATTGCTGCCATCCAGCTAGTGTCTGTGGAACAGCATTCTCCTGCCTCCTGAAGCATTGGCATTGAAGATGGATAGATACGGAGAGATTTATATTTTAGGCTGCTGCCTTTTTTTTCTTTCTTTTTTTTTTTTTAAAGGGGAATTCATTCTAACCACTAGAGAGGGGCATGTTTCGGTCGAGATATTTCCCCCCCCAACTCCGAGAGAAATACTGGACCACATCAGCATCCGATTTGGGTGCGTCATGTGGTTTCTCATGTGATGCTGGTCTCACTGCTCTTTGGAGAGTGAGCCTTTGTGACTCCGCACTCTTGGACAGTAGCATCCAGCAACATAGGATACTTTGGGGAGAGAAAGGAAAAGAGGCAGCCTCCCGAAAAAGCCCAAAAGCCCAGAAAAATAAAGTTACGACAATTTGTTATAGTTATTGTTTCTTCTTAAATGTTTTGGCTTTTATTTTTTAATTCTGGGTCTTCCCTTCTCTCCGTTCCTGCAGGCGTGAAGCTGCACCGTTTGGAAGAAGCGAGACTGTCTTTCCTCAGAGCTACGATGCTACATCGCTTTCGACAGAGCCTGCTTCTCCCTCCATTTACCTGGGCGGCTGCTGCTCTTTCTGCTGCTGCTGCTGGGGCTGCTGCAGTCTGGCTGCCTGCGCTTTGCCCTGGCTTGGCTGACTTGAAACTCTCTCGTCTGCACATTGCTAAGGAAGAAAAGCGATGGAGCCACGTATTTTTTTTATTGGTTCTGGAAGCCAAGGGTTGCAATATGTGATGATTTTGGGTTTTTTTGCGGCGAGGGGGAGGGAGGAGAAAGGAAGGGTGTTAATCTAGGATAGGGTGGGTGAAAGCTTAAAGAAATATTATGTGAAGTAATCCAGTGCTCGACAAGGGCATCAGCAACAAGAATCCAGCCTCTGCTGCTCCAGAGGATTAACATGGGGAAGTCACAGTGCTGCAGTCGGGTTGCACCTCAGTGTTGTGCTGGAGATGGATAAATAAGGTATCTGTTGCATCTGCCTGTTAAGGCAAAGCCAAGGGAGAAGGAGAGAGCGAGCGAATGCAAATGCAAAGGAAGAAGAAATGCTACGTGCTGTTTGTCTGATTCTGTGGATTCTCACTGCACAGGGGATGGCTTGATTAACAAAGCAATGTATGGACAGAGGGACTGTAAATTGTAGCTTGAGCACTCCTGGTGCTGTCAGGGAGTGAACTGATGAGTTATGTGGCTGCAGGAATATCCTCAGGGAAAACAGCAGCCTTGCACTCTGTGTGTGTATCTGTGTATGTATGTGCTTTTGTGTGTGTGTGAACATGTTTAGAAATGAAAGAAAGACATTTCTGACCAGTTTACGGAGGACGTTTGTCAGTTTGCTGGGTCAGACTTGATTGCAGCTTGTATTTTCAGCTCTAGCTCTACACCCATTTCCTGACTGAGGTGGCACTTTGTGAAAACAGATGGTAGGCAGTATTCTTTTAAGAAATGTGAAAGCAGATCCTTTCCGCTTAACACCTTGAAGCCCTGAGTCTTCTGCACGGTGCTGAGACAAACCATGGGGTTTTGTTTTCTCCATCTTAAAATCTCTATAAACACAGCTGTATTCAGTATGGTGAAAAATTCTATACTGTAAATAGAAATGTGATCAATCTAATCAAAATAAATGTATCCCAGATGACTTCTAGACCAGCTGGCTACCACAGTCATGAGATGACTAAATCCTCAACTGAGCATTTGTATTCTGTGTTATACTTGCATCTTTTTCTTTTTCCCTCTTTTTTCTAATGTTTTCAAAATCAGCCGCTAATTGAATAGGATTCTTCATATATTGAGAAAAGGCAATGCTTGCATTTGGCAATTGATTTCTGTCAAATCTAGCTGGGTGTATGTTTAATAGTGGAATCTGCTTGGGGTGGTTTTAGAGCAGGTAGGCTTGTCACAGTACAGGCATATTTCATTTGGTAGGTAGCTCATCTTGGCCATATCTGAACAATGCAGAAACAGGGAAAAAAACACTCAGCTGGCAGGATTTGGCATGGATTCTAGCAGCTGCCTACCAAGAAAGACAGAGTTTTTTCCTTTCATTTTTTCCCTTTTATACAAAGCCATAGACCATAATACCACACTAAAATGTGTATGAGGGGATTTCCCAATAGTCATGGTGAGCTACCCTGCAAGATACTCATCTGGTCCTTCCACTGTCTGTTTCCCAGCCTACAAAGGCAGCCCTGTGTGTTGAATTGTATTTAGACAGCTGTTGGATAGCATTCTTGTGCTGGGGGGCTAAGGAGTCTTATTACTCCCAAACTGTAGTTTTCTGTTTGCTTAAAGAAAAATATCTTTGGCAAAACAGCAGGCTCCGCAAAAGAGTTTATGCCACTCCTATACCTTTCTGAATCTGTTGTGTACTTCTAACTCAGACAGTTTGAAGCAAGCAAGGAGGGAGGAGGAGAGACTCTGAACTCGCAGCTTCAAAGCTGCAGAGACGAGCAAAATGTCAGCGGCTTGTAATTAGGAGCCCACGGTTACGTCAGTGACTGTATCTCTCCAAGAACTGCTATGTGATGTGTGCCACAAAGCAAAGGAAGACTCTCACAACCTGGTTAACAAGCCTGGCTCAAACAAGAAAGAGCAAAATGGATTATTGAATCTGCTGTGTTCCTAAATCATATGTGGATGGATTACATGCACAAGGTTAGCTGAATTCTGCAGCAGTGAAGACTGAATTATGGCATGCATTCACCAAAAGTGCAAATCCTTCAGGAAAAAATGCAGATGAGCAGTCTATCCTTGGAAATTTCTTTCCTAGCTCTGTTCTGTACAGGCAGCTGCATGACATGGAGGTGTGCTCTGAAGGAAGAGACTGGCGAGCTGCACAAAGGTGCTTAAAAGGAAGGGTGCGATTAAACATAAAGCAAGCCTGCTGAAATTCTGTTCTGACATTACAGATTGGATACTGAAATACCACCCCAGAGGAGACTGGCTGGGCTCTGGTGTGGTTTATATTAAGGCTTTTCTGGTTAAGAGCAAGGGGGGAGGGACAGGGTTTCCTGCAGCATCTTGCAGCCATGCAGAAGTCCCCAGGGCTGTGGGAAGCAGGAGGGATGGATGTGCTCTTAAAGACACATGCCCAGATCCTGCCAAGGGAATTTCTGACCTCTGCAATTATTTTTAGGTCTGTGAAGGCAAGCCAGCCATGCTTAAGCAGTGAGATTGCAGGGGGTGTTTAATCCGCTGCGACTGCCCTTTCTCTGTTTCATGGCTGGGACATCTTAGGGCTTCTTTCCATACCCCTCCACCACATCCAGCATGCATGTCTGTCATTGCTCCCAAAGACCAAAGTTACAGAGGTCTGGTGTGGTTCCCTGCTCCCAGCAGAAGTCACTTGCAGTTCAACCACTCTGTTGTAGTTGCTCTTTAATTTACCAGAATAGGTAGATTGTATCACACAAACAGTGGGGGTGGGTGGTTTTTGCTTTGGTTTTGGTTTGGGATTTTTTTTTTTTTTTGGACCGTGAACACAAATTTATAGGAGGAGATGACTCTGTATATTAAACCAATAGCTCTTTGAATTGTGTGTAGTATAATTTAAATATACTTACTTTAATTAATAGAAGGGTTCAAAAGCTGGCATTGTCTGGGGCTGTTTAATTTACATCTTAGGTTTAGTCAATGGGCATAACCTGCCTGATTAGAATGGTGTATTCTGCACAGCCAACAGGGTGGAAGGCATTATTTTGTTTGTGTTAGTTCAAACAGCTGGTCATTAATGCAGGCCCCATCTCCAGAGTGAAGTGCTAGTGGACATGAATGGCTGCCTGATTAATGCTGCCCCTCGACGGGTCCTCCATCCAGCAGCGATGCTCGCAGCGGAATAATGCAGCAGGATTTGATTGCGCTCTAACAGGGTAGTATGTCATTGTGTCACCAAGCCATCGGGGTTATTATGGGCTAGGGCAGACAGACGGGACAGTGGGGTTACTAGACCGTGGCATTTTTAGAAATGCAGGGCTGACCTACTTAGAGTTATTCTTGCTGGCTGGCAGCTGCCTGGTGCGGGGCTCCCCCGGATAGGCTGCGGCTGTTGCTAGGGGGAATTAGCATGAATTTTTCCACATACAGACTCAGTGATTGAATGATAAAAGCTGACTGGAATTAAAGAGATTCGGTTCAGTATTATGCAGATTTATCTCCCTCATTTTTTTTCTCTCTGTCAAATGCATAAAAAGGAGCAGAAAACAGTTTGTTTCCATTTTTTTTTTTGACCTATTTTTTTTTCCAAGGGAGGGCAGAAGTGATATGAATTTTTGGTCATAATTTAATATTTAGGCCGTTGAAATGATATGATAGTGGGCATGCATCTTTAATGTAAGGAAGATTAAAATGCTGCCACTCTGGAATGGAATGAAATGAATATATTTTGTGTTCTGGTCTAACTGCCACCTCTTCTTATTTGAAGCCATGTCAGATTCCTTCATTTGGGAAGGGGAAACATATACCAGGTTTTATTGCATAACATTACTCTTAGCTATTTTTATCTATCTGTACTTCAAAAAAATTAGTCCTGTTTATGCTAGTGGGTGAAATTAATCCTCAAGCTATGCCTTATGTATGTGGAGACAGATGCCCAGGGTAGCTGCAGTGTTGTGTGTCATGTTCAGCTGAAAAGGTGTTTACATATTGCAGGCTTATCAGCACTGCATACCTAGCAGAGTGCTGATGCTTGACATGTAATCAGATCAATTAGAGAACTCTTCTGGATTTCAGAGTATTTTTCAGGCCCTGGTTTGAAGTTGGATTCTCTAAATGGCCTTCTTTTATTTATCTACATCTGCCCAAAACAGTGTTATCTTTTCAGAGAACTCTGCTCCCTTAGGAAGCAAATAAAAACAATACTCAGTGAAGAATCCTTTGATGTAATCATGAATATTTCCTTTGTTATTATCACTAATTATAGAAGATCTTTGTTTAAACTGCAATTTCCCTCTCTGTGATCTTTTACCATGCAAAGAAGTTCCAATTTAGTGCTTATAATTTTAATTTAAATATTCATGGCAATGCATCATGACATCACACTGACAGAAGTGGGAATTTTCAAAATATGAGGCAGTGAGGGATGGGGGTGAAGGACCTACATGTCTTTGGAATTCCAAAATAAAATGTGTGACTCAGTGTTGAAAAGCAGTGAACTCATTTTTGCCTGAAACAGTTTAATTTCAAATACTTGGATGAATGAGATACCTTTTAGAGGGGTGTGAACAGCTTGCACATCTGAGGTACCTTTCAGAGGAGTGTGAACTGCCTGTGCATCTCTCTGGATAGCTAGCTGCTTCCCTGGAAGCTGTCCTGCCTTGGCCCTTGGAATTTATGGGGAAAGTATTAAAAAAATGAAACCAGAAATGGAGACATGAATTTGAATGCATTTTGTAGCTGAGGCAAAGCATTCAGTTCCTACAGAGATGAATTTCCTATGTCTTTTTCCTGCCATTGATTCATTACCGAAACTCACACCACTTCCTTCTCTGCTTCTTTCTGACAGTCTCATGGAGTGACAGATTTTTAGAGAAGTGAAAGTGAGGAGGGGCACTGTTTGGTGCCCAGTAATTGTGTTTGCTTTGTCTGTCCTTGGAGGTTACTCCAGAAAGTTGTGGCCCCAGTTCCCTCAGCAATATTCTCTTGATCAAAATCGGATGTCCTGCTCCACTTTCCTGCAGGATGCTGCAGACAGCCTTTGTCTACAATTGTCTCTTGAGGTTCTTGCCTTGTTGGTTATAACCAGTTGTAGTTTCATCCAGTTCACCTGAACTGATATTAGCTAACTTGGGCTTCAGCAAATCGAAATAAGCATGCATTACTATATTAATGTAGTACCCCATTTTCTAGAAAAAAAGAATTTGAGTGTTTGGTATATTTTCGCTAAAAGAGAGGGAGTTCAAAGAAAAGCAACAAACAAAATAAAGCACATACTCCTGGAAAAGAGTTGTGTCCTTGGTGTTTATCTGGATTTCAACAGAGTTTGTTTATAAAAATCATCAGATGAGACAGTTTAACAAATCATCAAGTGACATATTAAATATGAAAAAATGTAGTGTACCAGAAATAGTATTCAATGTAAAGTTACCCTAATAAAAGTCTCTGCAATGAAATTTTTTCCAAACAATTGAAAGTGTGAATGATGTGATCATAATACTTTGGGTAATTATGAGTAGGAGAAATATGGAGTTAATGAAACAAACCAAAAATCTAAGCTCTGTGTGTGTGTGTATAATGCATAAGAAACAGGATGCCAGAGGAGTTTGAAATACATGTCCTGGTTGAAAATATTGTCAATTGTGCACATTCTTTTGAAAAACTCATGTTAATCATTTTCTGATGATCTCGTCTGTGGTTTCTATTCTTGCTACAAGTTACACACCTCTTACCTTGAAGTTTCTTACCTACAAAAGATTGTGTTGTATTTTTCAACATTCTTGTACCATGACCTCTTCTGTGAGCTATGAAAGATCTATTATGCTGAGTTTCATGCTCTAGGGTGGCTAAGTGAATGCTGATTTACTGGAAGCATATGCAGGCAATATTTTTTCCCATCAAAATGCCCAGAATCCTGCCTCCATTTGCAGCTGTGAGGTGGCTGTACTGCTTGGTGTGTTCCTGACATCAAAGTCTTGGCCAGTCATGGATTTGCTGAGCACTTGGTGATTTTATGGCAAATTTCTGTTTTTCTGAAAATGATCAGAGGACACAGGATGTAGAGCAACTCATCTAGATTCCCATGCAACAAGGAGTGTACTGACTCCAAGCATTCACCTCCTGCATGGCCATGCAGATTGGTTCCTCTGTAGCAAATGTGTTTCAGTTCCGATTTCAAACCAAAAATACTAGGAATTTTCTCATATTTCATAAAAGACTGGCAGTTTGCACATTCCTTTAACTGCAGTGCAGTAGGGAGTACAAATGTTTAACAAAATAAAATAATCCTTACAAGATTTTTTTCTGTGATCCATGAGCACGGGAACAAATTCTCAAATAAATGCTCTTGCAATAGCCAGGAACAGCATTATTGTGGGTCCTACATTCCTGCTCTTCCTGCATCCATGCATGTGTGTGCCTGTGCACTCAGTACTGCTGCATACAAGTTAGTGTGTGGGTTAGACAAGACACAAGAACAACATACACAAACACAGCACTGAAGTATATAGCATGTAATCACAGTTGTCTCAGTATAGCACCAAAGTCTGTGCCCCTAGATATATGATGCTGTTTTTTTCTCTGATGAAAAGTGGCTTGACATGAAATGTAGGCAGTTCTGGTGTGTAGCACCAGCCACAGTTCTTGCTGTCATCCCATTCAACACCAGCAAAGACAAAAAAAAANAAAAAAAAAAAAAAAAATCATGTTAATGTGTGATAGAAGTGTAACAAAAAGGATAGTGTGGTGAAAAATGGGGTGTACCTAGATAGCTGTGTTTCATAACCACTCGTGCCTTTTGTAGACATGTAAAATGTAATGGATGATGGACTGTTTAAGACAGAGATATTTTATATTATTGATAATTCTTCCCTCCTGCTCTTAAGCCACACCTACTTCAAAAGTGAATCCAGACTGAGATCTTGACAGAGATCGTGACCCTGTTGAAACCAATGGCTGTTTCATTCTGGAATTCAGTTGGACCAGGCTTTCATCTCTGGTATTTTCCCTTGAACATGTCTTTTTTCTATACTCTTCCTCCAAAGTGTGGTGTTTCTGTTTCTACTTTTTCCCCCCTCTGTTCATCTGAAAATGCTTTGAAAGCTTACTTTTTTGTTGAGCAATTTACTATAAATTTGCTCTTGAGTAGGAGAAAATGTGGGGAAATATAATTTCACTCCTGAGCTAGTAAAGTAGGGTTGCAATGAGTCTCAATAATTATGTTTTTCTGAATCCTTCTGCTTTCATCATGAAATGTCTTTAGTTTCTAATGAAAGAGAACAGGCAGTGAACAAAACAAATATTCCTAGGAGAAGCTGGTCTCTTAACAGGCTGCAGAAACTCAGGTAATGAGATGGCTGGTGTCTTGACCTACAAAGCTAGGGCTCTTAGAAATGTCGAGGGAGGCAGAATGAAACAATTTCAAACAATAAATGCTTTCTAGCTCTCTAGCCACTTGTGCTGTTGCCATCATTAAGGTTAACAGCGTTTTTGTTTTGGTTTTTTTTTTTTTTTTTGACACTTTAGTATTGCATAAACAGTACTCACACCAGTATTCAAAGAAATTATTCATATGGAGGTAGGTATACCACAGTTATGTTACTTATGTCTGGTTTTGCCATGTTTTATTTTGTTATACACAGACACAGTAATTAGACTCTTTTGAGGTCAGAATGTTTTTGGTATTTCAAAGTTGGAGACATTTGAAATAATGGCAGCTAACAGAGGACACTGGAGATAGATTTTTTTACAATGTTTTATCTGCAGAAAACTTGCAAAATGGATGAGGTGGTTTATGGTGCTGCAGTTATTTTGGTTGATCAAAACAAATGGCTGGTGCATCTTGATGTAAATTTCTTGCTCATGACCTCTACAGATGGCAGTGTATTACTGATCTCAGCTCAATTCCTGCATGTATGGGCTAACACACATATACGCTGTTTCAGCTGAACTGTAGTTGTTGGTCTATCATCTCCAGCATCTCTTCCTATTACTCCTTTAAAACCAAAACCTACAGTTGTTAACAGCTGCAGATGAGATCACAAGTTCTAGTCTTTCTTTCTTCACCTTGCAATGGCAGGTAAGATTATGCACCTTTATGAGTTTTCTGAGTATATCCCTTTTATAAAGAAGAAGTTCCAGCACACTTCTGTGCCCTATTTGCTGTCACAGCCCATGGATCTTCTTTACATCAAGTGTTTCATGTTAAAAGCCAGGCAATCACACACTTGTCTTCAAATTTGGCTGGTTCTTTGGCCTGATACTCACCAAGATTTTTGTGATTGTGAAGAAATGCTTGCAAACATTAAAAATAACCTCCTCTGGTCCCTATATTTGTATAATTTGTTCCCATTTGATATGAGTTTAGCTGAATATGAGACATGAAGATTAAGCACTGCCCTCTGAAATGTTTTCTTTCCCTTGTTTTATGAGAGTAATCCTATTTCTTTTAGAAGCAAGTGAATGGCAGGCCAAGGATCCCAAATGACTTCACAAACCAGGTGTTCATGTTATGATGCATTCCTAAGAAGCAGAACAGGCCACTAATGCTGTACAGATTAACTTGGTTGTGTTTTCATGCAGCAAATAATCTGAAATATAAGGGCTATAAGGGCGAATGAAATCCTGGCCCTGGTGGAACAATTGGAGAGGTGGGTTAACTGGGGCACTCCCACTTCAAAGGGAGTCTCGGAAATTTCAAGTGCTGCCAGCATTTGGTTCCTTTCTTTGCTCAGCCCAACTGGCACTGTTTTCTTGGCTACTTGGCAATTGTAAAGAGAGGTGTTGCCCTTTATTTAAATCAGCTCCCCCCATGGCTTCTTGTTAACTAGGCAATCCTGGGTGTCTCCTACTAGTATGGACTATAAGAAGAGTTTAAACATGCAAGAATTCAGAAGTCGGCCAGGATTTTGGAACAGCACTGCTGTGTGCTTGAAGATTTCTGGATGAATTGGACATTTCTGTTGCAGAGCATGTTAGAAGAAATCCAAGGCAGTAAGACATTTTTGCTGTATTCCTTTGCTGCATAATGATGGAAACCAATAAATTCAGTTGAAGCTCTGAAAATTTCTTACCCCATGGGTCTACAACCAGGAAAAAAACACCCCTCTGCTCATCCACTAGATTCAGTTCTGCACATTCCTTTCAGAGCTTATATCTTAGGTTGTCACTCTTATTGCATGCAAATATTGTTAAACATTTGGTTTATCTTGTTATTGAGCCATAAGGACTTAACATCCCTGCTGATTTTTGAGGTCTGTGATTATTGCTGGATTCTAGGTGGTACCCATGCTTTCCTGATAGCCACTAGTTTATAATTTAACGTAAGCCCTCACATATGCATTTTCTTAAAAAGGATGAAATGGCTTTTTGTCACTCCTTAATCCTATGTCAAAGGGTAGAAAATGCCAGGTTTTTTTCAATGTGACCTGGATGGACATCAGAGACTCTTCTTTTTCTTTGGGTTGCACAATCCTGCTTTGAAATGTCTTTTAAAGAGATGAAAAGGGTGTAGTTGGAGTTTTAAAACCAAGAACTTTGCACATTACTGAAATAAATAGTTCTCTCTTTTATTTTGGTGTTCCCATTGAGATAATACACAGAAGCAAAAAAAACATGGATGACTTCTATTTTATTGTTTCCTTACGTCCCATTCCCCCCTCCTTAATTTATTTTTGGTGTCTGGAAAGAAAAGCATGCTGAAAAGCCCCAGTGTATTGATGTGTGAAATTGAAGGAATTGCTCACTCTTATGATCAAGCCACTGTGCCCTTTGACAGGGTTAAGATTAAAAGAAATATACTGGAAAACATGTACCTAAGTATGAAAAAGTCCTTAAATTCAGGGTGTGTTCATACAAAATGAAGTTTCTACAGTGTGGAAATCATTAAATCTGATCCAGAAAAAATGCGAGGTGCCTCAGCCATTGAGATGTGAATCTCTTTAATCCGCACAAGCATTAGAAAAATCTGAAACATGTGAAAGTTCAAAAGCTGCAAAGCCATTACATGACTTCTTATTCATTTCTCAAATATTGTAACTTTCTATTGAACTGTGAAAAGACTTTTTCTTATATTTTTTTTCTTTTCATAAGCAATAGATCAGTCACTCACTAATGTGTTACTGCACATTGTGACTCTGAAAGTCTCACTTGGTTGTATCTACTTGGATATAAATTTTTGATTATTTTTAGAGCATTTTATGTAGCATTTCAATGGTTGGTGGCTTTGCAGCAGCTGCCGTTAGGGAGGGGGAAAGGCACGGCTGAGTTCAATTTTTAATTTTTTTTAAGATCCCAAAAATTTCACAGTACATTTAGAGGTAACTTTAATGATTAACTCTAACTTTGCATGATATGAATGCATGCTAATTAAAAACCAAACTGAATAAAAATCTTAACAAAACCAAAGCAACACAAAATGCTTTTTTTCGTCTTAACTTTGCATCTCTGAAGTACACCAAGACGAGCTTCAAATCCAGTGAAAACTTCAGAGAAAACAGTAAATTACTATTTGCAAAAGGACAGACTTGGTTGGTAACAGAAATGCTTAGCCCAAGGGTTTCCCACTACCAACAACCTTCTAAAGTGCACACATGTCTAGCTCCAAGGGCCAGAATATTTATGGCTGGTCCCAGGCTTCTCCCTGCTGCTGCAGTAGCCAAACCTCCTGCAGAGGCTTGGGCAGTCTGACAGATCTGGCTTTCCCTCTATGGGAGTATTAATTTGTTTTGCATCTGCAATTGTAACATTGGGCTCATTTTTGATCCTTTTGCCCTTTCTGTGGTTGGTTATACAGCCCTAAAGTTTTCAAATAGTTGTCTCTCACTGGGATATGAGTTGTGCTTTAGGCTGTTTGCTTAAATGCAGTACTTGTTGAGATAAAGCTGCTGGAAAAGGGAGGGAGGCCCATATGTCTGATGGTTTTGTTCTAGGAGCTGCCAAGGATGTGCTGTTACACTACAGTGTCTGAAACAATAATAGATCTTCACATATAGGATAGCAGGCTTTCTTTAGGGTAAAAAAGAATAGAAAGTGTCACATTTATTTGTCATTTGAAAATCAGCCACAACTTTTTGTCAGTGAAACTCCTGAGAGAAGACAATGCAATTACTAAAACCAGTTGGAGTTGGATTTTAAAATGGCAGGCAACTGTAGAATCTTACAAAGAGACTTTTTGAGTCCTCTTACCACAAAAAACCCCTACAAATTTAAAAAGACAGGGAGAGGCTTGTTTTTCACTTAAAAGTAGTTGGCAATCTGACTTTCATTGATTGCCAAAAGGTGTATCAGAGGGGCTGAGGTAATCCACTTCTGAGGTGGTGAAGCAGAAAGGTGTGAGTGGGCTAGAGATAGGAGCAACTGCAGGAGCAAACGGAAAGGGCAGCTGGGAACTCTGGGATCTCCAGAGGACACCACATTCTCAAGCAATATTCATCATTTAGAGTTATAGAACCTAAGTAAAACAAATGTCTCAAACCTGTGCCAAGACCCAAAGAGTTTGAAGGTAAACATTAGATAAGAATGAGCTGTATTCATTCTGTCCTTTGCTGCCAAGGCCTCACAGCACAACAAAGAACTATTGATCAGAAAGGTCATGTAGAAGAGGGCAGGGTTTGAAGAAACTGAATTAAAAAAAAAAATCCCGCATGAGACAAATACAAAAATAGTAACTCAGAGATGAATGGAGTTCTGTACATCAGGCATTTCTCACATGCATTTGTCTGCACAGATACAGCGAATACTATAATTTTCTTGGTTTGCACAGCAACATCTCCCTGTTGTCCTCAGAGCTTGAATTGGAGAGTAGTTACAGGTATCCCTCTAAATAAAGTAGAAAAAGAAGCAAAAGAAAACACGGTGTTGCACTTGGGTTTTCCAGTTGGTGCTCTCCACATCTTGCACGGATACTTAAGGCTGCTCACATGTAAAGTGGTAGCCAGTGGTGACTGACTTATTATTGAAGTATTTAGGATTCCCATGGTAGCAGCAGCAGCTGCTAAGGGATGTTATATGAACAAGCTGCTGTTATCTTGATCTTCTTGACCAGAAAGGTTTTTTCTCTTCCAGGAGGTTGTGTGGTAAACGGGAGTAATTCTTTGTAGCTTGGATCTGCAACTTGTCAGCCTCTCATATCCTGAAAAATATTAATAAAGGGCAATTTACTTATTTGAGTGCTGCTGGAAAAAAGGCTTTAAAGTACAAGAGATTCTAGTGTCATCTGCAGACAGCAATCTGTTAAGTGTGTTTGTGTTTTGTGGGGCAAGTGGAAAAAGAGCATTCCCTTGTGAATGACAAGTGCCAATCTCATAATGTCATGTTACCATTGTGGATGAATAAAGAAAAAGGCCCATTATATTATATCTAACTAGAAAGCAACTTAACAAAGAAATACCCTGTGTTGTTAATGAGAGAAAGGATAGACTTGTGGTTAGGGCACAGGAGTTGCTGATTCAATTTTCTGGCTTAGCGAGAGACTTCATCCGTGGCCTTGGGCGACTCACGTACTGCCACACTTCAAATTGGGGCTGGCACCCAAACTGGAGAGAGGAATTTCCTAGAGAGATACCTTCCCATTGCAGCTCTCAGATGGGTACCCAAGTGGACAGAGCTTCAAGATGTTGCAAAAAAGATCTTTTGAAAATGTGCAATAAAATTAAGAACTATAGAGTCTGGACACCTTTTTTCTTCTTGTTTCTTTTCTATTTACTTCTTTCCTCTCCATCTCCTACCCCCCTCTGCCCCCTCCCCACCCTCCCCTTCTTTTTTTCCTCTCTCTTTTTCCTATGAAAGTCAGGCTCTGATGCTGGTTATTGAGCATTTGAGAATCTGATCCTTGACCTCTCTCGGGATTCTGACTTAGTCATTTTAAGGCCTGGTTTCCCAGCTGAAAATGGAGACAACAATGCTTTCTTTATCTGACTGCCTGCCAGTTTTGTCTCTTTAGACACTGAAGCATTTGGGAGAGGGATTACCTTCTATAATATACAGGTATTTCACTCAAACCTTTGAGGGAGGATTGAAAGAAATAGGAACTTTAGGCATTAGTGTGATGAAAAGAGGCACACAGATGGTGGTAGAAGCAGCCATTTTGATTTTTTAATAAGTGATGAGCCCAATTCAGCAGTATTACAGACTGCTATAGAAATAGAAGACAATTTAGGTCTGAGTCAGGATTTCTTCAAGACTTGGGAATGTTGAGATTGAAACTTGTGGGTTGAACACATCTCTAACCAGAGTTAGATTAGAGTCTGTGTTGAAGTATGTTTTCAATTATATTCTGTTAGAAAAGTAATGCTGAAATTTATCTTAAGTTGTCATAGTGCTTCAAAGCATGGGCTTTTCCTCTCTCTAAGTCCTCGAACAGACTCAGGATGTGTTGTGGCAAAACTGTTTCCAATTAAGTTGATGCATTCTGTTCTTTAATGTTTCAGGACTTTAAGTTGAAGAAAAATCCTGTAGCCAGAGTTCAGAAGGATGACTCAGATAAATTTGCCTGGAAAGCAGTCATTTGCCTGAGTTTCTGTGGCTGTAACGTGTTGGGTCATCAGGGTGACACATAGCCATGAATTCACTGACATTCTGCTGATTGATATGGACTGGGAATCCAGCTCTTCTCGGGGGTGGGTCACTGAATGTAAAAGTGGGAACTTGAAGCATCTGGGTTAAGGGAAAAGAGTTATTCCAGCAAATTTCTCTGTTACTTGTATCTTCTGTAAATTTCTGCTTACGTGTGACTTGTCTAGCTGAGCAAGTTTTTGGCATTCCAGGGGTTTTCCCCCCACTATCTGAAGCACTGCTTTTCATTACCCATCATTTCATGGAGTGCTATGCTGAAACCTCTGTCGTGCTGAAGATTAAAAAGGGATTAAGGGGTGTAATGGGTTTTTCAGATAAATGTGTGTACACACAGAGCACATTAATTGTTCAGGTTCAGTCCTCCAACTCAAGACAAATACTTGCACATGTGCATTTGACACTCTTACTGTTGGTTCTTAGAGCTGCTTCTGGAGACATCCCTAAACAGCCTGCTCTAGCAGCCTTCTGTATGTTCTCTCTCATGCATCTGCCTTCATTCCTGCAACCTGCTGGGCAAAGCCTTCCCTGCCGAATCCTGGCTAGACAGGTTATGCCAGGACTTCATTTGACTCCCTGATGTCCACTGCTTTGCAATGACTGGCCTGCTTAGTTCTGGTTTACCTCCAGGACAAATTTGGGACCACTCAGAATACATACTCAAGATGGCTTTGGCAAAGGTAAATTGTATGTGGAAACGTGGAAATGATGATGAAATTAAATCCCTGGGTTTTTGTGTATTAAATGAAGAATGAAACTCTTGTGACATATGGAAAAATGGTCAGTTTCTCATTCTGGTCTTTATCCTGTTGCAGGAGTATGTGTGACTGGCAGCCAGTGCTGAGTGACTTTTGCATTTTTTTTTTTTATTTTATGAAAGTATTTTGGGGTTTTTTTGTTTTGTTTTTTTGTTTATTTGGTTTTTTTGGGGGGGTTGTTTTTGTTTTTTTTTAGTTTTTAAGAATGAGGTGTATTGTGGGTAAAGATATTACTGAAGAAATTCTCCTAATATTGACCACTTAGCTGTAAGAAGTTTGTGCAACTATTCAGTAATGCATTAATCATCCTGAGGGAGATATAAGGAAAAGGCTTCATAAATTACTGAGTAGTTTTTTTGAGGATCAAAAAGTTTCTTCAGCTTCTCTTCACTAATATAATCTTATCTGTGTGACCCTGCAAAGTCTTTTCACTATTACTGCAATCTGTCAGTGTGTGCAGTGACAGGGATTGTAAGAAGATAAAAACTTTAATTTCAGTTTCCTCCTTGTTTTTAATGTGTTTAATACATGTATTGAAAAAATCAGGTATCTCAGAAGTTTAAGTATCAAGCTGGTAGTGACTGTGAAGATGCTTACTCTTGGTTCTCTTAAAACTAGATCCAACTTTTCTTAAAAGATCAGTTTGAATTCTGGCACCTAAAAATATATAAAACTATCTAACATAACATTGGGCCATACTGTTGAGAATGGTGTCCTTCTCTAGTCTTGAAAAGGCAGGTCAAACCTCTCTTCCATCTAAAATTTTAGTTGGAAGCTGCTTTAAATAAACTTCCTGGACACCGAAGATACTGAAACTTTGATGTATTTTGATGTATGCACCACGGGATAGTTACACTAATTCTGAATGGTATTTGGTTGTATTATCCATGACAAGTATGCTATTTCACTTGTCTGTGTTAATAATCTTAGCAGTGTGTTTTTATCATGGAAAGATCATATGCTTTTCTCTTAGTATAAACAAGAAAACCCAAGAAAAATAACCCCAATTTGACATGGGTCCCCTTAGAACTTGGGGAAATATTATGCATGATCTTTTAATGAGAGGTAAAAAAAGAGGTTTATTTTACTTAGGGAAAAATGTGGAATATTAGATCTAATTCTGGAGATATGGGCTCTGGGCTGTGATGCTAGGAAGGTGCAAATTTTATGCTCTGTGTAGAAGTATATACTGGTCACCACTCTGAATTAACTCTTGACCAGCTGAGTGTGTTCTGTCCACTTTCTAAACCATAGCAGAAATCTATTTCAGTGTGATATCAAGCTGGAGCTATTTAAATGAGCAGATTTTTTTAAAAGAAAGAAAAAATTAAACATATTAAATGAAAGAGTAACAAAATCTTTTGCCAAAAATGAATGAGTGCAGATATTAAAAAGAATGGAGGAAAATTCCAAACGAATGAAACTAAGATATTAATTGACATGCTTTATTATTTACTCTGAGAATCTATTCTGAAATTACTGTGTTGCTCCTGTCCATGTATTAGTTTCCTCCAGGCAAAGGACCATATGACTTTCACAACAAACACTACTCATTGCCCGATAGTTCCTTCATGGGTAGAGTGCAACGTGTTTGTATCATTCTTTCATGCCTACAGGCCTTAAAACTTTTTTAGAAGAGAAACCACAGCTGCTTTTTTTCCCAAAGAGCATGGGGCTTTTTATTCCTGGCGGCGTGACTCAGCTCTAACACCAATGACCTAGATCCGTGCCACAACGGGCATTATCTCAGCACTCACAGCGCAGTCTTTTGAATGCTTCAGCTCTGCACAAGTGAGACCAAACACAGAGAGATTATACAACAACAAGCAGATCCCTAATGGTCAGAACTGTTGTGCTGTATTGACATATGGCTTGCAAGAGACAGTTTAAATATTATCAGCAGCTTTTCAAGTTTTGAGTAAACAGGGCATAATGTAAGTGGAAGGGATGAGATAGTGAAATTATGGATTTTGCAATTGCTTAACTTAAATGAGACTATTTCCAGCAACAACTGATATTTATTTGTAAAAAGAAAAAAGACAGCTAGAACATGACAGGCACACTGGTCTGTCTTTTGGCAGAAGGATAGCATTTTGATCCATTCCTCGTTGGCTGGCATCTTACACTTTTACTCACCTGCTGACTGCTGCTTACAGTACTAACTTGATCTCAAGCTTATTTTGGCAGAAAAGTGTGTCTGTTGTGACAAAAGCACACTTGCACAAGGCATTTGTGACCAACACAATACTAATAGGAGTGTGAAGATTGCCTAATGACTTCAGGTATAGCCAGCAAACACTCACTGGCATGTTGTCCTTCAGTGAGCTATTCAGGTTACTAAAGTTACAGATGCACCACAAAAACTTAGATGGCTCAGGGATTAAATTACTTTCATTTCTTGCTTTCATCCTTTTTTTCCTCCTTTTCCCTCTCCACCCTCCATCTGGCCTTCTAAGGAAGGCATATTGACTTTTTGCCCTAGATTGTCACTGAGACAATGATAAACAGAGTTTCTGTGTAGGATTGTTTTCTAAAGGTCAGATTTTTAATATCTTTTTTCTAACTGCTACTCTCAAGTTTTGATCATTTAGGCTAAATACTTTCAGAGATAGCATCTCAACATTTTAAGGTGCTTGATTTGTTGAATTAACTTAAGACTATAAATAATTACCATATTGCATAAAAAATGCCTTTTGACTGAGTTAGGACTGCATCTAAAAGACTAAAAATAGATCCATCAGTGCCTAAGGGCTTTAAGTCTAGTCTTTACATGAATTTATGGATGAGTTTACTTGGAAAACATTGACTGGCACTGGAAAACAGAAGCTGTACAAAATTAACAGCAAATCCTCTCAGCAAAGTAGATCTGTGGACTGTCAGCTGCCCTAGATTTTAGAGTGCAAAACCGCTCAGACGGTTGCTGAGCATCAGTGGCTCAGAGAGTTGGGGAAATTAGCCTCTGGTTGTGAGCATAATTGGATTCCATTCAGAGAACTTTCAAAGTTCTAATATTTTAAATATTTGAGTGAAGGAAAAGTGGTTTGTTTTCATTGCTCTATCTGAAGAGCTGGAAGGTATTTTCGTTTTCTGGTTTTAATGCCTAATTCTCCTCAGAGGATCCTAGCATACATGCTGCTTTATAAAGGCCACTTTTTGTTGTCCTTACTGAAGCATCTACCTCCATCCAACCTTTTCTTGTTGAAACATGATGTAAATGTGGCAATAAAAACGGACACAGTGAGAGCAGTGACTCCAAATGCAGAAACAAATATCACCTCTGAACATGCCAAAAGCACAGCCCTCCTTCTTATCATAGTAAAATAAGGCTTGAGAGTATCAGAAAAGTAAAACCAGAATTATTAAAAAAAAAAGCAACCAAAAAAAACCCCATTAAAAAGTCCCCTACTTCCTCCTGAGGTTCTTTAATGTTTCATACATATCTTTAGAGGGCTTCTATTTACATTGTTAAGTGTATTTTCATCTCAGTTACAGGGCAAAAGAAAAGTTTTCTTTTTTGTTTTTAACCTCTTTAAGTGAGTTAGTGGGAGATCTTGCTTTCTTATGTACCTCAGACCAATATAGATAATAATTCTTATCCTCTTTGATTACTATTTCATGAATAATCGTTAATGATCCTTCAATCCTGTATTTGCATGGACCACTACCTATTCTTCATACACTCCAAAAGATATCCATCAGGACATGCATAATAATTAAGCAGAATTTGTAAGCTTTTTTTCCAGAAGCACCAGGGCTGGTTAGTCATAGGCTAGTACATAACAAAATCGTACAAGTAAAGAAGAATGTTCTCAATCATTTATGCTCAGAAAAAAAGAGGGTTTAAATATGGAGAGAAACTAGATTTCCTGAGATCCAGAACTGAAACATTCCACTTAGAAGTCATAGAGGTTAATAATCTGCAATTAATAATCTAACTGAAAAGGCTCATATACATGTAGATGTGCATGTATGTGTGTGCATCTTTTTCTATATCTGCATTTCCCAGAAGTTGTTCCAGGAGTTTAGACTGGAACAAACTTGGCTGTTAGAGAGAGCTCCTCTGTGTTTAGTGAGCTACAATGCACAGCCACAAATGATGATCAACACAGGTAAAACAAATCAACACTTCATTGATCACAAAAGAATTCAGATTTGATGTGACATGTAGGGGTAGTAGAGCTGCATCCATTTGGGCATCAGTGAGGCTGTAAAATCCAGAGCACAATGTACTGCAAAGGAGAAGGAACAAAAAATTACTCATGTACATAATGATCTCAAGGACAAGTGATCCAGGAGGAAATATGAAGGACAAAACTATGGAAAATGTTTGCTGCCCTGAAAAAGGATTTAAAGGAATGTTCAAAATAATACATTTTCCTAGTTACACAATATAAACAACAGAAGGAATTTTGAGATTTTGTTCCTAGGTATGTGGAAACTGTTCCTGATTACTTTGATATAACTCATGCTTTGTGGTTTAAATGAGGCTGTGATAGATATGCAGCCTGTGTCAGAAAGAGAGCATTTAATTATGTAAATCTGATTAAAAGCTACTACATTGTAACAATAAAAATAACTAAAACATCTGTTAAAAATATAATGAATAGTTTTTAAGAGCTGAAGATGTCAGGGTCAATTATTTGATTTTAAGGTCGAATTCCAAGTGCACTCCATCATTCATCTACCATTTTTGTGAAGAGTTTCTTAAAAAAATCAGAGAGGAGAGGAAATATAAGGGGGAGAAATTGGTGTTTCCAGCAGATCCCATGAAACTGTGCCCCTATTTTTATGCTTGAAATTAATCTGCCTTGACATATAAGAGGTATTAAATTTTATTTCTGGACTTATCGCTCTACACATACAGTATAAAATTTTACATTCAGTATTCTCTCCAGACCTACATAAATGCATTTCTCTTTACCTATCTCCATAGTAGAACAATTGACAATGGTTAGACTGACAGAGCATCACTGTTTGCTCAGCAGCAACACCCATCCACCCCAAATCCTTTCTGTACTTTGTATCATCCTCCCTCTTGTACATGGTAGTATCCTTTTCTAAAAGCAACTAAGTTCTGTGAATAGTTTTGAGTAGAGTTCTGATTCAATTTAGTATTTTGACTTCAAATAAAGGATGTTTCTTCAGTCAAATGTCTTTTTCTTTCACAGAATAGGTGAAGATTCCTCTGATCAAAGATTGTGAAGCAGATTCACCTCACAATGAAGCTGCTGATGTCATAGAAAAAGTGTCTGTTGGCAGAAATGCACATAAGCAACTCTTTCAAAAGTCTACAGGCACCTTAACTTCTGTAGATCAAACCAAGCTTTTCCAGTGTTATTAGATTTAAGAGAAATGAGGTGATCTTCTTTCCTTTCAGTTGAATGAATGAAATATTCTCTTACACATATCTCAGTGAAGGTAAGTTTCTGGTTTTAGCAAAGATTTCACTCATATTAGTAGAAAGCTAAAGAGGAATTTGTGCTATTTGTGACACTGAGCCAAATTCCTTTCTGACTGTCTTCTGGAATTATTTTTGCTACTTTTTCCCCTCATTCCCCATTCCTGATTGCTATCAGGTAGACAGATCCTCCTTTTTAAAAAATTTTCTTCAGATTCTTTAATTATGACCAACACAAATTAAAGCCCTTTTCAGCAGCTACTTTTTCTAATTTTTCCAGCCAAGGAAGGATCTAAAGCAAACAAAAATAAATCATTGACACAGAAAAAATTGTGGAATTCACTGCAGATACCAAATATGGAAAACCAATGTAAAAGATTTTAAAGTAAGAGTATCCAGGTTTGTACAGAACAGGGCCACAGTAATGTTCAATGTGACAGTGGCATTCACTATGAACTCCAGAATGTTCAACAGCTCTTACCTCCAGAGGATTTGAAGATAAGGGTGCTGCCTGTCTCTAATGGCTTTTTCCTGATCATCTTCCACTTGCCATTTTTAGAAACATGACAGTGGACCAGACAGTTACTTAGAGTAGACCAATGCTTCAGTTCCTATGTACAGCTTTCCTTCTCCCCTTAAAGCCCAAAATTGCCTGCACTGCTTTGTTGGTGTCCAGTTTAGGCTGGATTTTTTATGGCAGAGGTAATACCTTCTTTTTAATATCGAGCTTATATGTGAAGTTGAGGGCATAGATAAACATATCAATGAGATAATGATAAACATAACAACAAAAGGAACAGTCCTGGGGTGTGCCATGGGTTGGTGCTGGCCAGATGCCAGTGCACCCATGAGTATATGTTTTTCCTAACAACTACTGTGGGATGTGATCAAGAACAGAGCAGAGCAAGCCCAAAACTTGGAAAGAGAAAGGAGACTTTATTAAACTACATAAGAACAGAAATAGAAAAGGAAAAAAAAAACCCCTAAACACACAGAAAACAGAAATGAAAACCTCCCAGAACATTTCTTCTCCTCCCCCAATTTCCACCCTTCCACACTCCAACTTTTAACACTTACACGCTGCCTTCCATCTTACTTGCTTAAACCAAAACCCTGGGTTCCCAATCAAAGTAATCATCACTCAAAAAATCAATCTTCATTCCATCCAGGGAGAGAGGAGTCTCTTTCGCACCCCAGACTTCCCCCAGGAAACACAGGTCCACCCTCCTGTGTTCCCATGTCACCCATGGCACTGCCCAGAGAAGTCTGCCATGGTGACACCCTCCTTTCCATGTCCAGTGCTCTCACCACTGTCCATGGACCAAAGCTGCACATAGGTTTCTTTTAAGGATGCTTGGCCAAGTACCAAATACCAGCCATTTTCTCATTTTTGGGACAGCAGTCCCCTCCATTTTCCCCTGGGGCCGAGGGTTCCAAGAACAGAGATCTTCATCCCTGAAGGCAGAGGGCGCCACTACACCCTCTTCCTCTCTTCTCTGTTCTCCACTCCTACAGTGGCAGTCACTGCAGCAAAGTCGAGCTGACTGCATCCACCCAAATACAGTCTATGTTCAAAAGGACTCAGGTTCAGTCTATGGCTAACATCATGCAAGAAAAGTCCAGCCTAAAAAGCCACTCCTCTTCATCTCTGCTCATCTGGAATTCCTTTCATCTTCCTTTGACATCTCAGTCCCAGGTTCTCTCTCTCTCTTCTCTCAAACCACCAGCCAAGAGAATCAATGTCTGGAAAAAGTTTTCTTCTGCCAAAAAAGATTTAAGAGTCTCTGGGTCCCAGCAGGGCTGCAGGCTCAGCACTCCCCACACAGCCAGGCACCCTCGCTCCTTCTCCGCTGCCAACTGCTGGCAATATCAATTCTAAAGCAGCAATCTCTCCCTGATGGGGGGGGAGATGGAGGGGAGAGGGAAACGGGGATGGAAAGCACCCCCACAGCTCTCCACCCTTCCATCCTGGATGGGGCTGGCCCAGCTGCAGTCCCATTCTCTCTTCTTCCCCCAGGGCATCAGCCTACCTCAGCCTGGCCGCATAGTTTCCCTCCCCCACCCAGCCTTGTAAGCTGGGCAGAGGAAGAGGATGTGTGCTCTTCTGGAACCAGAACCAAAGAGAAAATCCCTCTGGAAGTTTTTGCTTTTAACCCCCTGTGTTCTCAGAGGCATGTCCAACCTCTCAGTGGCCACTCCAGGTGCCAACATTCAAACCTGACAACTGATTGGTTTGACCACAACTTCCTGGAAAACTCACTTCCCCTCAGACCAAGACAGGATCATGCAAGTGAGAAGCAGGATGCATTCTCTGACATTTGTTTGTGGTTTAAATCAGTGATTGTCTATGATAAATATTTTTGTAGTGATTTCCAATTTTGCTCAAGGTAGACTGAAATGGAGGAACTTTTTGTGAAGTTTGAGATGCTTTTATTATGTAGATGACTTTTTCAAGTCTAGGGGTTAATTCTGGAATGGGAAGTAGTTTCTGCAGCTTAGATAATACCAAGTGGAACTTGGGTGATTTTTTTTGCCTTTAATATATTCTTAAATGTGTATGTGCAGGTCACTGTCTCAAAATTAGATAGGAAATAAAGAATCTTTAATCAACAGACTCAAGGACTGCTGCCTGGAAGTTTCTTATTTTTAATGTGTCTTGTCGATAACAGAATGTCTTACCAGTAGAGAGCAAAAGCAAAATTACGAACACTTGTTTTACTGGAATGTTTTAAAATAAACAAATCATGTATTCATTTGTCTAAACATTAATTGTTATATGTTTGCAGAGATATTAAAGTATGTATGTACTTCAGGATAATCACTCATGGACGTTCTCTGAAGGGCTGATGTTGATATTGCAGGTTAATACTGCAGAGTGACTGAACTAAGAGTGGTTTTATTGTAGTTATTGAACCTCAATGTACAGGACTGGCTTTGGGTCCAGGTAGAAGACTACTTGGTAAACTGCACATTAGACAACTGATATAAAAAGGACATACAGGAGGGTAACCATTCAAGAAAACTGCTGAAATTACCCTTCTGATAGGGACCTCTTAAATTTCAGGGGAAATTTTGAACATGAGTATTAGTGGTAATAGCATTTTGTTTGACTGTCTTGAGCTCATGATGGCAGTATCTTACCTGTGGGACATGGAAAATTACTCCACCACCCATGTGCTTGTAGTGCAGTGACTGCAACATGCCAAGCCGCCATTCTTTTGTAAGAGAGAAGTATCATTAAATGTGGTGAGCCAATTTATTTGCAAGAGCCTGCTGGGTAAGAGCAGAGACAGAGCAATAAAAATGAGGCAGACAAGGAAACATAAATCTAAGATGCTGAATTCTAGTGAGACAAGAGGGCTTGCAGTATGAATGCTTCTATTAATTTATTTCCTGTCTCTTTCCCCCAGTTTTCCCATTATACTATAGGGAATCCCATCCTGATTTAGATCAATAGCAGGCTTCCCAAAGCTTTTGTGTTCCTGTGCAGCATCTTTGTCAGCAACATGGATGGTGGGATTGAGTGCACCCTCTATCTGCATGTGTGCTGATGAGATTAAGCTATTGGCGTTCTGTGGAGCAGGGAGGCCATCCAAAGGGACTTTGTCAGGCTTTTAAGAGATGGGTTTCTGGAAACCTCAGGAAGTTCAACAAGGCCAAGGAATAGCTCTCAGAGTGTTTGAATGTCCTTGGGTTGGGGCATTTCCAAGTAAAAGTACTGGATGACAAACAGATTGGGAGCATCCCTGAGGAGAAGGACTTAGGGGTGTTGGTTGATTAGAAGCTCAAGATGACCTGAACTTCTAGCTCAGAAAGCAAGACTGTCCTGGGCTGCACCAAAAGTGGCATGGCAGATGAAGGGAGGTGAACCTTCTTGAATACTCTGCTCTTGTGGCCCTTACCGAGAGCCCTGTGCCCATCTCTTGGGTGCCCAAAGAACCTCTTTGAGTGAGTCCAGAGGAGAGCCACAAGGATAATCAGAGGTCTGGAGCACCTCTTGTAGAAGACAGGCAGAGAAAGTTGGGGATCTTCAGCTTGGAGAAGAGAAGGCTCCAGGGAGACCTTATAGCAGACCTATCCCAGTACCTGAAATGGGCCTACAAGAAAGCTGGAGAAGGACTTTGTACAAGAGCATGTAATGACAGGATAAGTAAATGAAGGAATGTGTTCACAAGCTTTGGAAAAACTGTATGTGATTCTGAATATTTGAGAAATTATTAACAGGTTTTCAGACACTGTTAAGACTCATAATTCCATTGTTGGTCTAAGATTGATCTGTGCTGCTTAGAATTATTTTGAAACAAGGGTGCTGTTAGGAATACCTCTTGTACTAAAGTCCTGAATAAGGATGGATTTCATCCATTCTGGATGTCATAGAAAATTAGTTTCTTTTTTCTGCCCTCAAAAATTCCTGATTTCCTGGTAACTCTTAGGCTTGTTCTTTTAATCACTTCACAGTGTGTAGGGGCCTAGAATATTTCCCCATCCCCATAGGCATTTTTACAGTGCAGCTGTTGATCATGTGAACATATTCATGTTTCCTTCACAGCTGACACCCTGCAAATGTCTGGCGTGCCTTGAGATGGCAAACGTGTTCAGAGCAAAAGGAGCTTTCTTCTTATAAAAATGGCATGTCAATTTTCTGGAGAGTTCAGGAATTTGAAGTGAAAATAAGGATTTCTTCAATTGCATTAAGACAATACAGTCTATCAATGAATAAAAAGTGTCTTCTGCTAAGGTATGGATCTAGGAATACAGACAACCAAAAACCAAGTAATTTTCTTTGTTTTTATTCCCTTAGAAGTAAAAGATTTCAGAGCAATAAAGTTAAATGTTTCACAGATTCAAGATTTTTAGCTTGTCTCACCTCACTTTTTTTTTGTAAGGGATGCCTCTTTAAAACTTTTTTGCTGTGAAGTTTAATAAATTTTTGACAGCTGTCATACAAGGGATATGCTGAGAATGCTGCCTATCACACTGACCAACTGTGTCACTGCTTCTTTGTTCTTCCATCTGTCTGCCTTTTTCTGTTTGTCATTTTTTGTCCCACTCCATTACTACAAGTGCCTTTCAGAACAAATAGAATTTTTTTGCAAGGTGTTTTGTTCAACACCTACACAATTGCTCCTGATGCATGTCATCCACTTGTGTTTTTTCTACTTATTCAATTCTCTTTTCTAGCTAAAAAATACTACAGAGTAAAATGAGATCAACCTCCTACAAAACCAAATATATGAAATCTCATATGAATGCAATTATAATTTTGACAAGAGTCTAAAATGTTCAAAGCAGAATCTCCAAGGCATTAACTTCTGTCAGTGCTTGCTTCTTCACTAAAGCAAAGCTCATGCCTTTATGCAAGAATTGAACAATCCAGTCAACTAATTAACTATGCCTTCTGTCATTTTTTTGAACCCTTTCATTTGAGGGTGCATGAATGTTTCCCTCTGTAACCTAGTGAACCTTATATAAGACAGCACATTGTCATTTGAGCTAATCTAACCATATTATTTTCTCTGTTTAAGGAAATAAGGCTAAAAGGACACATTTATTGCATATCAAATTATTCAGGTCTTTTGTCTTCAGCGAAGCTCATTTTAACAAAATCTGATAAAGGAATAAATGTGTAATGATGAGTAAAATAATGCGCACTGGATAGAGATGACATATCTAATTCTAATGTTAATGGACTTAGTACCAGCAGACAGACAGTTATGCTTCTGTATTCTACTTTGCATAAATCACCTGACAGAATTTGTTAGGTTTGTATGCCAGCAAAGTGGACATCTGTGTTTGAGGTAAAAACCTTAGGACACATATCTGTTCCCACAATCTTCTTTTCATTTGGTAATACATGATCCACAGCCACCACTGAACTAGTGATCTTTCTGGTTTTTTCAAGAGGAAGGATCCAGTGTGTTGTTGGCTTTCTGCTTGCCCAGTGCCCTGCCCATCCTTTTTGGTACTTCTCACACCAGTCCTCTCTGGCTGCTCCAGGCAGTGAGAGAACTGACTGCTTTGTAGTTGTGCCCTCCACCTCCTTGAATTGTAAGGATGTGCCATTCTTCCCACTACTGCTCTGAGGACATATTCTTATCCTGTTCTAAGGAGGCTATCAAAGACAAAATGAACCATAATACCTGTGAATAGTACCTTCTTTTAATCATATAAGGCACATAGGTACATGGACAAATGGATTGCCTCTACAGTGAATGTCCTGTCCTCAGAGCTACTGTCTTGGAAATAGTCCTTGATATTTCAAGCAGTATTTCCCTATTTCCTAGATGTATTCTGTTTGTCAGACACAACCCAGCTTCAGATCAGCTGGTTTCTAGCCATTGTGGTATGCTGTAGGACCCTAAAGATATAGGGAAATTGATTTTGACCATTTGCAAAAGGTTGTATTTTTCTAAAATATTTTTAAAAAACCAAACCAAACTCACAATCAAAGAACCTAAAGCCTAATACTCTCAGCTCCTACCAACTTTCAGTATTAGAAACAAAGCACAGTTCTACCTCTTAAACTGTGGGAGAAATTACATTTGTTTCTTGCAGGTTGCAGTGTTAGAAAGGAAGGGAAAGGCATGGTAGAGAGCTGTCAGTCTCTGAATAAAAAAATCCTCTTTCATACATAAAAACTCATTGAGAGTAAACCAGATAAATTTTACCAAGTCATTAGGAAGCAGAAATAACAACTGCAAAGTACCTCTGTAAAATACAAATAGTAATTAATTTGTTTAATTTTGATTAAAAATTTTCTAAACACAGCATGATGGAAGTACAAATATATATATATATTACTGTAAATACTAACATATTAGGGCTGGTCTATCTGTTGTTTGGCAGAATGAAAATCCAAAACGTATAATTTGGTATTTCACTGTGAAATACATACATACCTTCTCATATATTTTTATAAATAAATATATTAATCTTTTTACAAAATATATCTTTGTACCTTCCTAAATAAATAAATAAATGAGTATGTATACATATTGAAGGCATGAGACCTGGTCTTACAAAAACTCATGTTTGTATGTCCCATCTTTCTTAAATCGTGTCATTACTTTGATGGAAAAACTGTATACAGCTGAGAATTCGAAGGTTTGAACAAGTCAGCCATAATAAGACAGTTTAATATTATGCATTAATGAGCTAGAATGAAAATAAATGTCAGCTGAATAATAAAACATAAATACAAATAAAAAAGTAATAATAAAAATTAAGATCAGCAAGTCCCACCCACACACTAGTGCATGAAAGTGAGTGAAGCAGAGAGGACAACACTTCCCACAATGAAATCCAGGAAGAGGCTACTGCTTCACACTACATTTTATTTCTGACATTTGATAACACTGTGATTCAGGATCATATGCATTCTTTTCTATACATTACCATAGCATGATCTGCTAAGCTTTAAAAACAGTTCTTCTGTGTTTCTTTTTGTCCATTTCTTACTATATGTTCTCTTTTGTATCAATAATTATAGAACATTTTATACAGCTTCATCAGGGAAAGGGCTGTTTTTCTTCAAGGAGATGATCAGGTTGTCCAGGAATTTTTGTGTTCACAGAAACAGGACTTCTCAGCTTGTGTTTGCATGAGATGAACTACACTGTGCATCGCCTTTACCTTCATGTGGGGTTGTTACCTTCGCCTCCCTCTGTCATTAGCCTCAAGGCATGTGTTGTCTCATATCTACATGCACTCTGTCATGTCTCATTCTTTGATTAAAACCCATGTTTGGAAGATGGGAAGTGAAGGCCAGGACTGAATTCTGTAGAAGCGCATAGAGGAGGCATGCCTTATGCAGATTTTCCCCTTTTCTGCATTCAAATGGTGGCTGTAGGAAGCAGCTGCCTTGATTTCTTCCATTTGTGCAAGCCTGTGTTTATAGATAACATCTTGCAGGCAATACCACATTCAGCTCCAACTCTATGGGAGCAGTTTCTATCTACTGCAGCAGGTGCAGCATGGATTCAGCAACAGAACCATGAAGCAGCTTGGATGGACTGCAGTTGGGTACTCCAAAATTAGTAACACTGTAAGACAGGGAACTTTGCCTCCAAATTTTCTCCATTTTCCTTTTGGGTCTATTGTGGTGAGAACTGCTGCTCTCTGGAAGAATTTGAATTAATCTCAGGGAATGATGCTTTTCTTTGTGTGTCCTATGTTTGGAAAAGGCCATTAAACCTTTCTAGTGAAAAGAGTGCTTATCAGTATTTTCACACAAATACATTTCCAAAAGAAGTGAGTTTGACATTTGAACTACTGCTTGAGAAACATCTTCAGTATCTATTAGCAACTGCACAGACAGATTGAGAGTCAAAAACTGAATTTTCACGATTCGAATCTGGAGCTTTTTGATTAAAATGTATTTCGGTGTAAAAGAAATCTGCAGTGGCTGATCTACAATGATTGTTGTTGAAGGCTTGATTTGCATATCACCTAAACTTGCTTTTGTCTTTGCTTGCCTTTATGTGAGAGAATGCACTATGGTTCTGTAAATCCTTTATAGACTGCTCTTCTGTGACAAGTTAAAGTTGTTGCCGTCAGCCCAACAGGCAGAAGAGGGGCACAAGTTCAATCCCATGCTGATGTCTGGTGAAGGTCAAGATGGAGTTAAATCTCAGAGCAGAACCTCTTATAGGCAATGCAGTCCTAGGATCCGTATACATCACATTCCTTTGCAACTTGGCTGTGAATCTTCAGGGGAGCTGCACAATATTTGGGTTATCTGCAGAGTACATTGAGTGGCAGAATATTACTTATTCAGAGGAAAGAATTCTGATCCGCACTCTACTTTGTTCTGCACAGGCAAAGTGCTCTCTTCCCATGAGACATCTCTATTTTACTCCTATTTTTACTTAGCATACTGTGGCCTGGTCTCTACAGCTGAAACCTGTGGCACAGTTAGCTAGTGCAGGGCAATTTGGGTTGCAAAGAACAAAACTTTCCTGCTTTCTGTTTTCAAGTAAGTCAGGTCACTGCCAAGGATGTTCTCCTCTGTATTTTTTATAGACATGAATGTCATGCACTTCTATTGGCATTCTTTGGGAACTAAAATATGGTGTTGATTGTTTATGCCATATTACATTAAACTTCCCTCTGAGGCCAACAGGGGTGTTCACACAAGGAAGGAATCCAGGTCTGAGCCTTTGATTCCTGTAGCATTCTTCTTTTAGCCAAACCAAAATATTACTCTGTGCTTAGATTATGTTCAGTTGCAGCTGAGAGATGATTGTTTGTCTTTCAGATTCCATTCACATAACTATTTTTTTCATAACTGATATGGGTTAATTTATACTACATGCTCTCAGGACTGTGTCATGTGAAAAGTAATATTTAGATAGCCAAATATCTGACACAAAAAGCATATGACTGTCACACACACACACGTGCTTTAGAATCCAAGATACCACATCTCCCTGGTTGCTTATATCTCTCCTTTCACTGTTTGTGTTGGTTTACTTTCAGTAAATACAACTGCAGATCTTTGGCCTGTGTCACATGTCAAACAAGGGTAAGAACCCTCAATACAGGAACTCATTTTTCAAATGTAAATGAGGAAGATACCTAGATCTCAACAGTCTTCTTACATGTATCTTGGAACTACCACATTATGCAGGTGTATGTTCAAGGGGTAACTTGTACATGCAAGAACCCATTTGTGACAATTAAACAATTTTTGTGTGGAAACTAAAATAAGTTTAGGGCATGGACTTTGGCATGTACACACTTTGCCAGAGTAATTGATGAAGTGAATACTGAATACCTCATCTAAAGACATTAAAAACTGCCAAAAGTCAGTAAAGCAAAGGAATTTATATTATTTTAAACTTACAATATATTGCTAGATTCCAACTATTTTATTCTGTGCTGTTTTGCTTAAAACAAATATAATAGAAAAACTAGATTTTTAGGTTTTTTTATTACATTGCAAATGTTGGGAAAATTGTAATGAGCTAGAGTTTAGATTTGGAAGCATTTAACTACTCAATTTCCATCTGAATTAACATATAATACTGTCTTTAATCTTTCCTGTATTTATCAAAGGAAATTTTTTTTCTTGAAAGATATACTTCTGGGAATATATTAATTGTCCTGTGCCATAATATCACTTCTGAAAGGATTAAGTCTTTAAATATTAGAGTTCAGTAGGACTCTTCCTAATCTTTTCTGTAATAATAAATACTGAATGTCAGACCTTTTCAAAGATCCAAATTGGAAACCTCGTTTATCTCACTAAACTGAAGGGAAGCTCCACATGTGTACATATGAAAGTAGGGAATTGTTATCCCAAATATAGCTTACAAAGATAATTGGAAAGGATTAATTTACTTCATGTTGCTTTCAGGGACATGACTAGTCCACTGTGTTCCCAGGAAACAAAAAATTTGGAAGTCTTTTCCTGGTGCTAAATTGTCTTCAAAGTTTGCATTCTTAAGTATTTTTAGGTGTACCTGTCCTTGAAGAAGTGATTCAACCCATAACCTCAGGTTTTCCCTCTTGCAAGCTTCTTCGTATTGCTTTGGACTTCTAATATTAAATTTTGAACATTAAAATTCTTTGTCACTTTATTAATAATATTTGTGGAATAGAATTTATTTCAATAAGTTATACATGTGTATATCTGTACATGTATAAATATAGATATACACCAAGGTTTGGAAGACTCTGTGAATAGAATTAGGCCATGTTATGGTTGGTTCAGATGTGTTTTAGCAGGCACAGTTTGAGTCAGAGAAGCTCAGACAGAGAGACTAGTTTTAAGTTCTGTGTGGGAAGTTGGTTAATCAGTCTTCTGCACTCTTCATTTGCACCCACACTTTTACCTGAGTTTTATTTCCCTTGCTTAGATTTCTCCTACTTATTTAAAGCCTCTGGCTCAGCAGTCTAACACTGACCTATTTGTCCATGGCCCTTTATTTTCCACTGCATGGCAGTTCCATAAAGGTCCTGGGCAAGCAATTCTCTTTCCAGTATACTGCCAGCAGAAGAGAGAGCTGACATGAACCTTCTAGGAAAGCTGTGATATGGTGTAATATCCACATTCACCTGCAGCCATCAATTTTAAGGTGTTATCTCTGAAAAATAGAGGGGGTTGAGTGGATGTGTTGTAAAGGAATCAATGGGATACCCACTTTAATTCTCTCCTGATAACAAAGGCACGGTCTGCAGAAATCCATGTGCTAACACCATGGTGTTTGTGGCAGCTGGACCTCCTGTGAGGTGAGACTCAGCAGAGTCTCTGTGATCTGCTGTGTGTGGCTCTGGTTAGTCCCTCCTCAACAAAGAGGTTCTCTAGAAACAAAATCTCCAGGACCTGTATTTAGATATGTAGGTTCAGGCAGCAAATGGAGTCCAGAATTCCATAGGAAACTGTTCATCTCTAGGGTTGCAAGAATATCCAATGATGTGGGAACATCTATGGGTGTGATTGATACTCAGGTACCAGCATTCAGCTTGTACAGATGCAGATCAGGCCTGCATTTATCCCTTAATTATCACCTCATGGTTGAATGTAGAGAGTTGGTTGCTTATCAGCTGATATGGTGGGACATGGAGCCAGCCTCAGCTGCAGACTCAAGAAACCACAAAAAAAACCCAATATGTGATTTTGTGAAGCAGTGTTAAAAAAAAAAAAAAA
>VXBR01010516.1:1486326-1509970 GCA_013400215.1 Cisticola juncidis
AAAGACAGCTACACAAGAGTGGCTACAGGGCTACAGGGCTGTGAAAGAAAGTCTACCTATGAAACACCTACAAAATATCAGTAGGTGATTTAATATGTTCTTTGGTTCTTTGGTAGGAAAAGTTCATTTGGATAGAGTATAAATGTATTTAATTATTTAAGCATTATTTATTAAATGCTGTCATCTATGATATTTACTCATTTTTAGTTGCAACACATTTCCTAGTCAATGGATTTGTGTATTGCAGAGCCCAACCTTAAGCTTTCAGCTCAAGAATCAAAAATAATTTTAAAAATGTATCTTTTCACTCATGGAACACTGGAGGTTGTTAGGCAGCCAGTTTTGAGGAAATACAGATAACTTTGTTTAGAAAATCTTAAGTGGTGCATAGGCTACACTCATTTGTTACATTCCCCTGGGGAAATGGTTTCTCCCACCCCAGAGAACCCCTAGAGCTTATGCTATGTAGTTGACCCTTCCTTCCCTTTCTGACCCCATTGGCTGTGTGCCAACTTGCTCCACCCCGGCAAGATCAGAGAAAAGGCCCTGTCCCTCTGTGTACACCCTCTTTCCCCCTGGAGAACATCTGGAATAAACATCTGACTGCAGCTAAGGGTGAGAGCCTCTCTTTTGGATCCTATTCCTGTCTCTTGATATATTCCTCCTGGGCTGAGCTAGTCTAGACCCCTGAAGGGGATAGAAGGAGGATTTATATTTCAATTGGTGCCCCACATTGGGCACCATTTGTTGCAGTTTACATTTTGGGGGGGACCCCGGGGGGAATTCCCCGGGAGCCCCCCGGGGTCCTAGGATCGTGGGTGTTCATGTGCTGGCAGGCAAAGAGACTCAGACGGCTGCTGAGGTGAAGGTTTATTGGGAGTTTCCCTCCAGGAAGGGAGCATGGTCACAAGGGAGGGGGAAGGGAAGGAGAGAGGGGGAAGGGGAGAGGGAAGGGGAGAGCAGTCTCCGGAGACCGCCAGGGCAAAAGAGAGCACGAGCCCACTTCTCACTGCACTCTTAACAGGGAGTTTCGAAGTAGGCGCGGGGAGATTCTTTAGCCAATAGAGTTACAGATATACGATACTGCAGGGAGGGTACAGACTTGGGACAAACTATACATTTTCCCGGGGTGAGACAGAGTATACCATTTCCATAAAATGCAGTTCTACACTCATTCACAAAAAATGGCTTCATGGAGGATGAGAAATGCCTCAGATCCTCAGAAATCAAAACCACCAAGTGTTAGTCATATGCCAGGCCTGTGTTTTACTGTGCATTCAGCAAGCCACTCTGAGTGTTCTGTGGAAAACTCACTGCTGCCTCTTGCTCACTGTAAGGGCTTCACCTTTTCCTTCACTCCAGTGGCCACTCCTGGTCTTCTCCTGAGTGCCACTCTTCGAGGCTGAACACTACACTTCCATGTTTGTTGTCAATGCGCATGACTAAAGAGACATTTTCATATTTGAGTGCAGTCAAGGCCCCTTAAAGCAGAGGGTTGCAAGTGTGAGAGAGAGATATGTTATTCCCTAATGGCTTATTACCATCCTATTTGCAATTCAGATCAGCTCGAAATTGACTCAAATTTTTAAACACATAGCAGGCAGTTTAAACTAATGATTGTCTGGAGGTTCACATCTGACACGAGCTAAGCTTCTGCTCAAAACAAATTGCAAATAATTCCTTCCTTAGAGTCAAAATGTCACTTTTTTACACAGTGCATTATTGCCAGATTTTGTCAGTTTCGTGAAAAGAAAAGCCACACCAAACCCCACAAAACAACTGCTGAACATTCTGAGTTAGACAGCTGGGTGGCACTGGTGTTGGTCCCCACCTCCCCTTATTTACAGTGATGTTCATGTGTGCATGCATGCCTGTAGCCTGATGGAAAATCCTCCCCCTGCTCCAGCCCTCAACATCCCTCAGCCTGCACCCATTCCCTGGGCACAGCAGAAGGAGACCAAGCTGCCAAATAACCCTGGCAGGGAATGGGATGCCGTGGCCACCAACATCTCTGTCCCCATAGCTGCCAGGGTGAATGACCGACTCCCCTTCACCCCAGGCATTCTGCCCTGGCCCTCCTCCCTGTTGTCAGCTTGCCTTGGTCCCCACAGTCCCAAAAATGTGCGGGTGGCTGTGGTGTATGGGGTAAGTGAGAGATGTGACTGCTGAGAGACATGTTAAAAGGATGATTTACTGCTCTTATCTTCATCAGTCTCAGAGAGAGTGAGAACATTTTCACATCAGAAGTCAGAGGTCGTGGTATCTCTAGTTACAATTCTTTATAAAGATTTATTAGCCAATAAACTTCTGCCACAAAGTTAGTTAGTGTCTTTACACCAATTGTTAATTGTTTTGTTTTACATGTTTTGTCCAGAGTGGATTTTCTTAACCAATCATATAACCCCACACAAACTTACATTATTATACTTTCTAACTTCTTACTACCTTTATAACTATTTCTATGGCTAAACTTTAAAACTTTAAAACATTCCACTACCTAGCTTAACATGTTTCTGCTTAAGCTACGAATCTACATTCTTGCTTCTGGTCTCCAAATCTGGAAGCATCTTCCAAGGTCTTAAACTTTGTATTCATTTTTATGTCTGGGCCTGTAGGCACAAGCTTTTGGGAGTTTTCTGTGCCTTGATTTCCCACAGTGGTGTATTGTAGTAGGGACAATGAACAGTGCACAGACTGGGCACTGTTTGCCCTGATGGAGAGGGCTGAGCCTGGTGATCTTCAGTGGAAAATGCCCAGTGCTGGCACAGATCTGCAGAGATGCCTTTTCTTCAGGCCCTGGAGATGTAGTAAAATGGGCTTAATCCTTCATTGTTTCCATTTTTCAGTACCTTGCATTGGCTGCTTAAAGGAGTATTTCAGAGTTTGAGTTTGATTCCTTCAGATTTTCGAAGACCTTAAGTTTGATGATGATAAAAAAGGAAGCTCTTTAAAAATATCCAGTGGGGTGGAAATGGTGCGTTCAGTTTGTGTTTGAAATTGAGTTTCCCTTGAAAGAAATAACCCATCTGAAGGGATTTGCTGAAGAAATCTTAATAACATGCAATCCCATATAACTAAATGCAAACAAGGAAGTATCCGCTAATTTCTGAAGAGAAAAAGATTATCTAGAGAGAAAAACAAAATCCACTTTTCTTTGATGGAATCCTTGTGTATTTCTGCTTTGTAGAAGCTAGCCACAGGGCTAAGGTTTACAACAGTCTCTCTTTTTTACCCATAGTCTTACTGGATCAGTTCTGTTTGTTGGATGTTACTTGAATGTCTGTACTACTTAGCCAAATTGAGGCTCTTTTTGGACTCCAGAAAAAGGTTTGTTTTTCAAAAATTATGACAATCTTGATCCAACTTATGTTCATCATACTTCTTGTTCAGCTGCTATTTATGTTTTCATCTTGAACTGTGTATGGATATATTTTGTACATTTCCTTTCTCAAAAGCTTTTGTGTAGTTCATGGTCATACTTAATGTTTTCCCAGCCTCTTTTCCCACAGAGAAATATTTCTTGAAATGTTAAAATGGTGGTTTGATGGAATTTTTCTCATGAGAGAAAGTATAGTGATTATCATTAAAACTGTAATTTCACTGTAAAGTTTTCATTTTCTTGCTGAAAAGTATGGATCTAGAATGGATTTTAATCTACACATGGGAAGAAATCCTGAAACATTGTTTGATTGGCTTGCTTAAGAATTTTTCTGTATTTGTGAAGAAGTAAAAACTGAAATCAAATGAAATAACTTCTCTTTGCTAAATGTTGGCCTTCCTGCTACATGGTCATTGCATGTAAAAATTTGCATTTAGTGGTTTTCTGTTTTTTTTTTTTTTTTTTAAGAACATGGTAAATATAAAAAAAACAAACAATTTCTTAAGCTTTTCTTAACTTTGTGATCTTTTTTGGGAATATCTACCTGCTTGAAACTAGCTCTAGGATAGAGGTGCATATGTGTTCCATTTTCCTTATGCCTTCAATATGTACAGTTGAAACGTGATATACTTTGCATTTAACAAAAAACAGCAACAACAAAGAAAAGGATCAGTTTACAGATTATGTATGTGGATTAGTATAAATAAGTTTCTGCTTTCAAAATAATCTTATAAGTGCCACCTCCTTCCACTATATAAATCTATTTTGTTTGTGAGTAAATTTAAATGCAGTTTGCCCAGCTGCAATTAAGTATATGTAATAGAAGCATTGCTGATTGATTTTAAGGCTATAAGTCAAACAAAACTATCTTTCATCTCTGAGGCATGAAAAGCCATTTTTCATCTTTTGATATGCTGAAGGGAAGGAATGCCATCCAGAGGGACCTTGATAGGCTTGAGAAATGAGCCCATGAAAATCTCAGGAGGTTCAACAAGCCCAAGTGCAAAGTTCTGCTCCTGAGTCACAGCAGTTCCCAGCATCAATCCAGCCTGGGGGAAGAATGGATTAAGGGCAGTCCTGTATAGAAGGACTTGGAGATAACAGTGGTTAAAAACTGAATATGAGCTAGCAAGGTGCACTTTTAACCCAGAAGTTTAATCACGCCCTTCATCAAAGGAAGTTTGGCCATCAGGTTGAGAGAGATGACACTGTCCACTCTACTCTGCCCTCGAGAGATGCCACCTGGAGGACTGTGTGCAGTTTTTGGGTGCCCAGTATAAGAACTGCTACAGCAGATCCAAAAGAGAGACACAAAAATGATTTGCTGGCTGGAACACCTCTCCCATCAAGAAAGGCTGTGAAAGCTGGGGCTGTTTAGCCTGAAGAACAGAAGGTTCCAGGGAGAACTCATTGTCCCCTTTCAGTATATAAAAGGGTGTCTTTTCCTGTAGCGACAAGGGACAACAGTTTTAGACTGAAAGAGGGTAGATTTAGATGAAATAAAAGGAGGATTTTTAAAAAAAAATAGAGTGGTGAGGTGCTGAAGTGTTGCTCAGAGAAGCTGTAGATGCTCCATTATCACAGGTGTTCAAGGTCAGGTTGAATGAGGCATTGAGCAACCTGATCTAGAGAATGTCCCAGTCCATCGTATGGGGGTTGCCAAGATAATCCTTCCAACTGCATAGAATCATTTAGTGGTTCTATGATTCAGTGCATGCTTTGGACCATCTCTCTAAACATGTAGTACATATTCAAGACTGTAGCACTATTATTCTACAGCTTTGCTCTGCTCTTTTCCCCCAGTAAGATTTATGCCATGACAATAAAATATATATTACCCTTAATTTAGGCCAAGACAGGATTCATAATCCGTTTGATAAAAAGGCTGTACCAGTTATGGCATGGCTTTATGTTAAGGTGATGTGCACAGTATAAATAATTACACAGGTACTTTTTCCACCTCACAGCAGTAGTGTAGCTTTTTTTTTTTTTTCCTAAGTTAATGACATGCACAAAAAGGGTTTTCTAGAAGACCAAAAGCATCTTGTGAAGCAGTGCTACTACATAACGGTGTATTAAAAGCTTCAAGATTTGTTTTGGTAATAATCTCTTTATCTTATATTCATCTAAACATTGTTTTCACTTGGAGGGAATTTCAAGTGAAAAAGAAAAAAAAGAATATCCTAACCTTCTTGAAAACCATTTCTGATGATTTTGCTTTACAGTTTTCATGGTACCATACATCAAAAGCTAATTTCTCAATGAACTCAGCTTATGCATTGCACTTGCTTCCATCATATGGCCCTTAAGAGAGCATGAGAGTATTTTCTAATACCATGAGGCATTTTCTAGTACAAGATGATAAAGAACAGAATCCTTTTTATTTTCTCACTTTGATGCGACAGGGAGACAGAAGAACAAATTCCTTGCAAATAACACAAAAACACTTTAAAGAAATGCTGAGCTGCTTATTGCATTAACATTGACATGAGGACCCATGATCTCTATTGCATAGACCTCCTAAAGATACCATGAAAATCCAATCAATTCAAGTACCTTTTGTCATACTAAGTTATAGTACATGTGCTGTAGATCCAGGATTTTGGAACATCCAAAAGATTCTGAGGCTTCAGTTAGGCTTGGATAATCAACAAAAGCTTGGAAAACTTTCTGTGCTATATGAACTATTTTTACCCATGAAATCAGGCTGGCTATCTCCCAAGACTGGGGAAGATTATTGTTATTTCAATCATCTGGCTAAAGAAAGAGCCTATTGTCATGTGTGATTATTGGCTTAATCCTGCAAACCATGGACAATGCTTTCAAACGTGAAGTCAGTAAAGGTAAGCACAATAATATCTATATATATATCAGTAGCTATTTCTACCTCAGCAAAAGAGTGAAAACACTGGCAGAGAGACAAGACAATGTTGTGTACCACGCTTTCCTACTTGTTTGAATTACAGATAAACAGAGCAGGACCTTGTTGGGAAGGGCTCCTTTTTTCTTCTGCCTGAGTTTACAGTAACAGTGACTTGGTTGATGGGTGTGAGTCTAGTGATTCTGATAATATTGTTGATATATAGTACTTTTATTTGACATTTGACATTTGAAATCTGGAGGGAGGTAGTCATCTTGATAGAGAAAAATACTCCATTATTGAATGGGAATATTTTTAGGGTTAGTCATTCAGTGTGTGAATCAATTCATATTCATTGAGTGCACATGGATGTCATCTATTCAGCCTTTGCACACTCCTTTCCAAGATGTGGTATATGGTACCAATGGTATGAACTTTACAGCTTTTTTGATATGCTAGAGTGAGTACTCTTAGCATTTTTGATGACTCACACTGTCACTTGTGAATTAATAAGTGATCTGAACTCTTCAGAGTAATGAACCCTATCATTTATTAAAAAGGGAAAACTATTCCCATAATTAGTGCAGTGATGTTTGATAAGAAAATTCTGGTTTGAGGGACTACTATTATTAAATATTGTCAGTAAATACTGTTTGTTTTTATGCTTGGCAAAGCACTTTCTGGTAGCTGACTTGATGAAATTTAGTGAAGAATTTGTTGTAAAAGCGTTCTTTAACAAATTTTGTCTACTATATTATAATTTTTTTAAAAAAGAAAATATTGAGAATATTGAAAAGCTGGGAATTTGCAGTAAACAGTTCTGTCCAAGACATGTTTCCCTAAACCCCAGAATGTTAACATGGGATTTTTGGGTAACTAAAAGGGCATGAAAAAAAATAGTGACAATGTAAGCAACATATTTTTTTACTTCCCTCAATCCACATTAAAATTGTAGATTGGAGGGTGAACTCTGTATCCTTTAAAATAGCCTTGCATTTTTTGTATGTTTCAAAAATCAAATGGGAGAAGTCTCTGAATTCTTACTTTTTCCACCAAAAATAAGGACAGTTTGTACTGCTTTCACTGTATGGAAAAAAATATATTCCGAAGACATAAGGCACCATTGCTTGTCTTCTTTCCTTTACTCCCTATAGATGAATGCAGAAAAGGAAATAGAAAATCATCATGAAAAAATGTAAGGTTTTTTTTTTTTTTTTTTTTTTTTTTTTTTTTTTTTTTTTTTTTTTTTTTTTTTTTTTTTTTTTTTTTTTTTTTTTTTTTTTTNTTTTTTAGTTATGGGGGTATATCTAAATACAGCCTTAAAATCCCAATAATAACAGATATTGTTAAAATGCTGTCTGGTAGTCATTGAGCTATTGAGCTGTTTGGGGAAAAAAAGTTGGAAAACCATGGCTGACACTTCCACTATTTTCCAAGACTGATGTTGAATCTAGCCTCATTCATGATATGAACATTAGGAACTTCAAAAGATTGTCATTACATTTTAAAAATGTTGGTTTAAACCATTTGTAGTACTTAATATAAATCTGTGTGTAGTCAGTCCTACATTTCAGTTGAATTGAACATTGAGGTTCAACATCAGTCTTCAAGATTTAGCAAAGTGATTTGCAGGCACAGGTCATTAGGAGCTTGAGACAGAAATAGTCATATATGTTAATAGCTTTACAGATTAGCAAACCTAGTAGTTTCAGTGAGAATGTGTTTGCCTCTGATGTTATTCCCATGCATGATTGTACTACTAGATTTTTACAGTGTATGGATATAAACATAAGTATGATTACCGAGTTTACACTTCTGATGTAATTTGTTGCTTGTATACATTTTGTTTATAATAACAATGTTTAAAATGTAGCCCTCAGAGAATTTATGGTTTTCAGAAATTAACTGTAGAAGATGTGTGGTTTCTACACTGTGTATCCCTTCTTATCAGAACTGTGGATTGTCTTTGAAATATTATTATAAAGGTCAACTCTATTGTACAAATGAGTTGCCAAGCAATAGACAAAATACTCGAGGCTTTTTGTAGGATCTCAAATGAAAAAAGAGGGGAAAAAAAGGATGATAGAAAGATTATCACATTATTAGTTAGGCAGCTGATTCTAAATGGCATATACTGTCAATAAAATCTTCCCTTATTGGTTTTAAAATCATCCTTAAAATTATTCTGTTAGTTCCAGTGATTACCTATCATCCTAGAGTCTAGAAACACCCATGAATAAGCAAGTCAGATTTCTGTTTTGTGTATCTATGCTGCCCTGTTGTGTTCAGTGATAAATGCTCATGGTGATGAATTGCCTTAAACTTCCTACCATTTAGATTTCATGTCACAAAGTGTTATCTTAAATTTAGTGCCATCTATGGAAGCTTGAATATCATTTTAAAAGGGAACAGAACCTATATTTCAGCTAAGTGGACCTTTCCTTTTCATTCCTGTCACTATGCAATTTTAAATGAGCAGAAGTAAAGACATGAGCGGATTTTTAAATATGGTCAACTTGGGCGTTGAATAAATAGTTAGAAAACTAGCCAGTTTGTGAAGTAGCCAGCAGTTAATACAACTGGAAAAAAATGCTTATAGATATCAGTTTCTTTTACTTAGAAAGAACATGCTTGTTTTAAGTTCAATATATATATATATAAGAGTTTGGTTATGTAATTTCTTGCTGGACAAAAGACAATTGTTGCTCAGGACTTACACACTAATTAACAAAATGTTAGAATCATAAAGTCAGAGAATTTGCCTGGTTTGGAAGGGGCCCTAAAAACCATCTTTAGACAAAGAGCTAATTCCCTTGTGGTCAGGGACAGTTTTGCTTGACAAAGCTGCTCAGAGCCCAGCCTGGCCTTGAATGCTGCCAAAGATGGGGCATCCACAACATCTCTGGTCAACCTGTTCCAGTGCCTCACCACCCTCACAGTAAAGATATTTTTCCTAATACCTATCTATTAATAGTAAGGAAAGAATATATTATTCCTACTAGCAACTCTAAGAAATAGAATTTCCAATTGACCTGTTGGCTTGAACATTCAGAGTCTGAAGGGTTTGTCCATGGCAGGGCACTTCACAGGGAAGGTGCAGCTCTGAATATGTTCATGGGCTTCTATGTCTGTCTCTGTGACAGCTGTGATGAGTCAGAATATTAACCAGATCACTTTTTAATGCTACTTTAGCTAAGCAGCTGCAAAACAGATAGCTTTTCAGTTGTTTAGATGATTTTTTTGTCATTCTCTTGTATCTTTCCTTATGAAATTAAAAAATTCACAATTGTGCTAAAATAGTCTGTAATAAAGCCAGTGCATGCAAGTTTTAAACAATTGTTTTAGCACTGCAATTTTTAAGCAGTTAATGAAAGTCATTGTTTTAGATCTAGTCATGTAAGTGTAAAATTATGAATGTCTGCCCTATTAATCAAGTTGCTTTTGAATTCTAAAGAGATTCTGAGGTACAAGTTTGCTCAGTGAGACATAATTGTTTTTCCAGCTCAATACAGACTAGTCCCATTATTCATGTTTTCTTTTCAATAAGAACTCACACTGTAATTCTAAGCACTTATGATAATTGCAAAGGACATTTTTTCTTTTTTCTTTTTATTTTTTTTTCCTTTCCTTTAAAATGCCTTTTTTCTCCCCCTCCATTGGCATTATAACAAAAAGCAGAATATTATAACCACTTTAAATTCTAGTTAGGACACTTGCATTTTGCCTGGCAAATTTTACTCATTTTCTTCCTTGACTGTGCTGTACAGCTGTGTGTTGTTAAACTGCTGTTGCCTATGCCCTAGGTTTTGTGCATTTCAGAGCTTATGAAATATATCAATAGTGACTGTCCTACAAGGAATATGCTTACTGTAAAGGTGATTTTTTATAGATTAAAATTGGGATTAGTGTATACTTATCCAGATAAAGCCTAAGGCAATCAATAATTAAAAACATGAAGAGATTAAAAGGCCATTATAATACACACAATTAAAAATGCAAGTATCATTGCATTCTTGTAGAGACGGCTAAAATGAGACCTTTCTAGCAGTTGGTATTGTCTAATCTCTTACCTAAATACCTTTTATGGCTGCGCTTATTCTGGTATGGTAACAAAAGGCTTAAGCCCTCAAACCCATCTTCTTTGGTCTTTCATGATTCCTCTCAGCAGGCTCCAATCTGGAGCAATGCAGCATGCCTGTCTAGTGGGAAGCCAGCTCCAGGAGGAGATGACTGGATATTAAGCTCCTGCTTGCTAAAACTGCATCAAGTTTTAGCAAGCCAAGGCTGAGTTTATTTATTGCTTACAAAGACAATATATGGGTACAGTCAATGGCTTCTGTTGAAATTTGGCTTCTTACTTGCTGTGTTACTGTAAGCCAGATTTTTTCAAAAGTAGTCGATTGTTTTGATCTTTCCAAATTTTCAGTGTGTAACCACAGTGTTTTCAAATGAGTGCCCTAAAACTTTTTTGACTTAACCCAAAGTGAATGGAGGCACATTGGATTTAGGAGAAAAGTCATCTCAGCTCAGCTGGTGCCTTTTTATGGCTTAAAAATTCTCCAAGTAACTGCGACCACCACATCTCTTGGGAGGACTGTGAAAGGTAGATTGATATGATATGAATGCCCATGATTTCCTTTTAAGACCTACCGAAACCAGTTGGTCCCTATGCCATCAGATAGAATGAACCTTGCCTTGGAAATGGCTTTTCTTGTCAGTGGAGACGTAGATATATATCTGTATCTCTGTCTTTAAAATTCTTGTGTGTCTTTTCTCTCCATGAATTGCATGGCGAATCAAAAGCTGTCTTAGCCAGGATAGATTTCTTAACTTTTCTCTCCCCTACTCTGACAGATTTTGTACAGAGTAAAAGAATTGATCCAAGCAGATTCGATTTCAGACCATAATTTCACTTTAGGGTAGTTTAGCGTAATAGTTGATTAATCTGCCTTTTTTGTCCCTTGTATTTCTTTCCTTTCTTTTTGGAGAGGGTGTAACGACCAGTGCATGTAAGAAATCCTGTCATCAGTAACTGGAGATGGAGATCGCAAAAGAGAAGCTACTGCTAAAGGTATAAACCATGCCATCTATTTTTGATTCACTGATACCACCCAGGGTTACATGCTTTTAGATTTAAGAGCATTTTTATTTGTATCTGCATGACCTGTTTATCACTGAAATACTACTAGGTGAGGAGAATAGACAGAAAAGTGTATTCTTGTCATACAAGTAGCTGGTAATATTTTAAAGCACTGACACTTGTGGTGCTAATTGTTGCAGCCAGAATTCATACAAACATGCCTGAAAATTACTGATGATGCAAGTACCGCACAGTGTGTGATTTTCATGAAGTGGCAAAGCATCAAGGACACACCATGAACGATTTCAGTACGTGATTAGGCCCATGAGTACTCAACAATTGTTGTCGTGGATTAGGCGGCACTTCAAAACCTTGAGATAGTTGTCAATTTTGTGGGAATCTCGGCGCAGGCAGTGCAGCAGGTTGTAGAAGGCAAAGAGTCTGGAGTCCTCATCAGCAAGCTGCAGGGATGGAAGTCCGTCCCACGGAGTGTAAATGTCATTTTCAACCTCCCCAGAGTGAACCTAAATACACAAAGTGGTGCTAATAGTAAATGATAGTGAACCTGGCTGGATGAAGAAGGCAGAATTTAAAAAGTATTCTTGAAGAATGCTAATTACTATTGTATGACTTCTAATATGCTTTCTGTTGTGGCTTACATTATTCCATACAATGTTCTATATCTTCATTTATACTTCGAATGAATTTGTCAGATTTTTCAGTTAATTTTCCTAAAACATGTAAAAAGCATAACTGTCTCAGCAGCACTTTAAGAGAACTAGTATTAACCAGTATACAGGGAAACTTGACTTTGCAGAGAAATCAAACCTTCCTTCATGCTTGGATTCATCAGGGACATCTCTCTGGCTCCCTCCACCTTCAAAACTTTGTTAACACTTGTTCTTAGAACCTGTTTGTTTACAACAAACAGATTAGTCTCAGCCTTTATAAGAAAAATCTCTCAGTAACACATATTCTGAAGTACTAGGCTCCATCAAAAAAAAAAAAGCTGAGTGATAAAATGACTTCTGATGTTAGAAAGCTACATGTAGTAACACATGTAGTGAGTTAGTATCTGAGGTGAAGTCTGGTTTAGGTCTCCTTGTTTCAAGACAATCATCAATTATCTCTTATCACATAAATCTACCTTTCATAGGAGGAAGGAAGTCTGTGCCTATTGGTGCTTATGCACCATCCATATTTCACACAAGTCATACTTTGTAAAGACATATAGGGGAGTATCTGTGGAACCACTATCATTCAGTTTAAGCAAAAAGCAAAAAAAAAAAAATAGACCCAGTCTGACTTAAAAATATGGTTTGACACTAATGAATGAGCCAGTCTTATCTCTTTCTGTAAATAATGTGAATGAGAAGGTGGTGACAGGGCAACTGGAGCAGCACCTGACTTCTTACTCTTATCTTGGATCCTCAGCTGTGCCCTTTTTACACGTGAATGTGTGATGGAGATGTATTTGATTACACTGATAAATGTATTTGTAGCCTGGATGGTATAAGGTTTCTGAGTGCAGAGACACCTAACTGAAAGAGAGACTGTGAGTGATCTAGTGGGCAGTGGTGGGTACAGTGCTGGTGGCACTCTTCACGCTGCTCAGCTGCTTGGAGCAGTGGAGTCAGAACCTCTAACTCACTGACAGAATGATAAATTCAGTGGCCTAACAGAGGCCCCTTTAAAAATAAACAAGCGAGAGCTGTTTTTATTCAGGAAAGCTTTCCATCAATTACTGGTAACAAGAGCTATTCAAGTATGGGTTTTTTGAGACAACAGCCTTGTTGTCTAAACTCACAAGTATAGGGGGAACCAAGTCAAAGACAGAGTCCAGAGGAATCAGTGTGATGTGAAAAGAGAAAGATGTCAGGGTTACTTTGCTGTGCACGACATCTTTGCAATAACCCAGACTCCCAGAGCCGTTTTAAACACAGTATCTATTTCCAAAATCTCTGCGTAATACCTATTTGTATACAGATAGGTATAAATATGCTAAAACATATATATATTTATACCAATATGTGCATATGGAAAAAATGGAGATGCATCCTTAAACAATCAGGATTGCAAATAGAAAATACTCAAAGATAGAATGACTATTGCCAGTCCTGATGATTACACCTTCCCCTGAAACATGGGAGTCTGATGGGTTATTCTGTGACAATCATATCACATTGTCTCTTTAGAAATTGCAAGATAGCAGAAGAAATCTGAAAGAAGAAAGCTGAAAAGATCTCAGACTCAACTATTTTCTTGCCCTTTTTTATCTTCACATCTACTGTTTCCTTTCAGATTCCAGGAAGAGAAAGCCTATCAATGAACATGTTCTCCTGTAAGCAATTGGCTAGAAGGGTGTTAAGGACTTACTTACTCGCCCAACTATTTTCTCCATTCCTTCTAGAAGTCGCTTGTTTTGTTCTTCAATCTCCACAGCCTTCCAGAGAATGGTTTCTGGAGCTTCTTTGATTGTTTGTACTTCTGAGGCCAGGTGGATCAGGGGATCATTCCAGGAACGCAGAACTCCCAGTATTAAATTCAGTAGGTCTTCATGCTGCTCACCCATAGTAAGGAAAGGCAGTTAAAAGAAGAAAGCTGAATTCTGATAAAATTAGAAGGCATTAAAATAGTGTCCTCAGACATCATGATTTAGGAACTTATTCCAAGACCTATCAATGAATGTGCCCTATGGCCCTGTCTTAGATATCTCTATGCAATTTCATTTTTGGAGTTTGTCATTGGAATCATCATGTTCTACAATAGTTGCACGAGCTGTGTTGTGGTGGAAAATATGATCAAATACTCTCAGCATTAAAAACTAGCGAGCACAATTATGTCTCATCTCTGTGAAAGCAAACCCAAAAAACTCCTTATCTGATTTTTGATGAACATTTTAAAATCCACTGATTATATTTAATATATTTTTTAAAGTTTGATTTAAGATACTGATTGAAAGGTGCTCATTATGGCAAACCACAAAACAGCTTTTATTGCCTCTACATAACTCATCTGTCCTCCCCTTTGAACAATAGTGCTTCCAGCAGTAGCTCTCTGATTTTAAAAACTGTCCTTTCTTGTGGGTAACAGGAATTGATCAAGCTTATGGTTAAGGTTGTATTAGGCAGTACTAAACCTTTTCTTCTTTGCCAGATGCACAACCTAAGGCTGTGAATTCTATTGCTCCCACTAGAACTTCTAACTGACGTACCAAGAAGCTGGTGATATTGTGGGACTGTGAAAATACCACCACCACCATGAAACTGATAGACATTTCTCTCTGGAACAGCCCCATTTATACAGCTTTGCTTATTTATTTTCTCCAGAGAATTTTCAAATCCTATCTGTGAACACAGGGTGAACAAAATTATCTTCATCTTCACTGAAGTTTATAATTATTATAAATTATATATGTGTATAGTGTGTTTCTCTTTACAGATATCTTGCAGATTTTCACACTAGAGTCTTTGAATGATGATGATGTGACCACTTTTGCCTACTGGTAACAGAAAGAATATCCAATTTTTTAAATAATGCCAGTGTTTTGAGTTACTGGAAAACTATATACCTCTGTCTACATACAGTGATGTGTTTTTATGTTTGTAAATACATTATTTGTTTATAAGATGTTTTAAGATAATTTTAAAAGGTTGTAGTGTTTTCAGCACTTCACAAACATAGTAACCAGCATTGCTTCAAGAGGTAGTATTTTAATTAGAAATAAGATGCAGTGATTAAATGTACCATGCAGGAAAAGGAAGGGATGATGAAAGTCACTTATTTATGCTGTATGGTTTGTAGCTTAGTATCAGCAAATGTTAAATAAATTTTGGCTTTTTGGTGCTTTCTTCTTACTGGCTTTTTTATTCCGACTGAGTTGATCTCCCTCTTATCTGACAGATGCCTCGCTGTTCTGTAACCATTCCTGCCTTCCGCGGCTCTGTCAATTGCACTGGAAATGGGACTTACATGAATCTGCTGAGCCTGCTCCTTATCTTCAGGAGTGGTTAAAGACGCGGTGTGGCAGCTATTGACAGCCTTTGCAATGAAACCCCGGCCCTGGGCGTAGCGTTCATCCTGCAGATCAGCATGGACAGGTGTTATTGAGACAGAAAGGTGAGAGCTTCAGCTCAAACACTGTGCTAGATATTGTTGTTCCATAGCTTTTATCACTGCTTTTGTGCTGTAAAGGTCAAAAGTTTCTGGTGAGTCTGTAGAGTGGAACTGGCACCCAGCAAAAACAAATGTCCCACAGATGAAGAATGATGGGAAAATGGTATCTTTTATTGGAAGTGCTGGGGATCTTGGCAACATTCAGGACTACATACTAATATGATTACCATTGAGACTTTCACCGTCTGTTCAGCAGTCATATTTGTTTACTTATTATATGTTAACATATGTTTGTTATTAAAAAGTATTAAATTGCAATTTTATATTTTCTTGCTCTCAGAAAAAGAGTACTTACGAATTCATTGAACATTTCCGAAGAGAGGAAGTGGATGTAGTGTGAAAGTTTAACTGCTCGGTCAAAAAGCTCCTCAAGGGAGAGTTGGCAATTGACAGATCCATTGGGGCAGATTGGCAAAGAGGTCACTCCTTCCTTTGTCAGAAGCATGTGGGACACCAGAAGGGCCACCAGCAACAGACCTGTTCAAGTTTAAAGCACGGTGAAGTGGTCTCACATTGACTTGCAGGTGTATTTAGAAGCAGCTGTCAGAGCCAGATGCTGGCTGATTTGGGTTGTGCTGTCACACTGCTCAGAGTACCCCCTGTGCTGGCTGCTGAGCAGCAGTGGAGGATAGACACACTGTAGTTCTATAATTCTTTTAGACTTTCTCCCCTCTGTCATCCTGATGGTATAGCAGAGCCTGATAGACTTTGAGGAAACAAGGTAATCTGTGCTGTAGTGTACAGTGTATTCTGAAGTCTCCTACTATGTGTCTGGCTTAATAACAGAGTGATAAACAAAAGAAAAAATAAATCAGACTTCTTCACAGTGAAAATATAGATACATAATTATACTTGCATAGATATATAAGTTTGGAAAATAGATTGGCTTTTTCTTTTTTTCCTTTTTCCCCTCCTCCTCTCAGAGGTCCTTTTCTTCTTTCTAAACATTTGGAGTTAATTTTTTTTTTTTTCTGGGAGAGTGGTTAGGTCACTCTTAAGGCTGTGATTGTCCTGGGAGTTCCTTCAAAAGATTTCCAACAGCTGTGCTTCTTTGCTCTTTAGAGTTTAACCTTACTTTTCCTATTCTAAGAAATCAGTGATAGTTTTTGTCTTTTCTCCTGAGCTTCTGAAACTGATTTAGAGGACTTCTCATTATCTAAAGCACAAAATCTCCTCTATTTAAAACTTTTCATGTTAACTTAATAGACCTGAGTTTTTTATTCTGTGAAATAAAATATACTGAGAAAAAAAAAGGCAAATAATTAAAAGAAAATACTCAGTAAATGAATGTACTTGTTCTGAGACTTTTAGTTCTGGAAATTGACCTGTTACCTATATTGGTTCACTAGACTTATTTAAAATGCTAAATTAAAGGGTACATCATAAATCAGCAAAATTAACCCTAAGGATATAATGTGATAAGTTTTTTCTAGCTCTACATTCAAAAAAGTGGATTTACACACTATTGAACTAAACCTTCCTCCTCCCCCATAAGCTGGATGCTGCAGTTAGGAAAGTACTCTAAGGAATAACTCTATGAATAAGAAAACCTGAGACTTGTTGGCTTGGAAAGTTGATGTCTATTTTGAAAATATTAATTTTAAAATTACCACCTATAGGCTTGTGGGTAATGATGTCTAGTCATAGCCTTCTGAATGGTGTAACAAACCAGTCCAGATCCAAACTTTCATGTGCAGGTATGACATCCCTCAAGCCAATTTTTTGTGACACTGCCCAATGTAAAAGTACTCTTAGAAGACCAAAGGCATCCAGCTCCTTTTTTCAGGTTTTGCCCTTTTTGGAAAACCAGGTGGCTGGAAGACCTCAGTTTTTAGATGTATTACATTTCCGCTGCCTCCTAATTCAATCAAAATAGAAAGAAATATAGAAATTATCAGCAAGTGCATGTCAAAATTCTTACCTCTCAGTGAAGCCCCCTTAGTGCTCATGGTGGGGATCCGGAATGATGACTTGCTTTACCAGAAAGAAACCTCAATACTTGCTGTTATTCTCTGCACATACCACTTTTATATACACCATCCAGGGTCCATTTTGCATACATTCAGCAGGTTGTGGAGTTTGCCTCGATAATTACAAACATCAAATTGCCTTTCTTCCACATTCATATTCAGTATTCTTTGGTTCTTTTTAATTTTTTAAAATATTTTTACTGTGAGAGGGAATTTCATTAATAAGTTGAGCTGTGGGATCCCAAGTACGATTGAATGAAGAGAGTGCCAATATTTTGCCCTGAATGAGGTGAAAATGCAATCGATCCTAGAAATCTCCAGTTCTGAGACAGATATTCTTAATGTTTCTAGCCTGCTGTTCCCACTTCCCAAGACAGTCTTCTCATCCTTCCTTGTTGCTTCAGCCATCTAAGCTTCCTTACATTAAAATTCTGGCTATTTGTGGGAGGCAAACAGTAGTTTACAGTATGACCATTGAAAGAAATAAATTGAACAGAAATTTATCCAGAGTAAAGGGAACAAAGGCTCCTTGAAAGGCCACTATCTGTAAAATTATAAATACGACATTTGTGGTCAGTTAAAAAATATATTACAGAGCACACATCTTCTGATCCTCATTCTGAGAGATCAATTTAGAGAAATAGGCTGAGTTTTTATATTAAAAAAGTAAAAATTTACAAGAATTGAAGAGGTAGAAGTTATGTGTTTACTGCTTAATCTGAAATGTCTCATGAATAAGTTAGCATTATTTTAAATGAAACAACCCAACCTCTACAAAACCATGAAATTATTTTCTCTACTCAAAAACCCTCTGCGTAAAAGATGGGCATTTCCACCACATGTAAAGCACGTGCTGTCGTCAGCAGTGAGGTTTGTTCTTGATTGTGATGTGTCTGTGGTAATCTACAAACCAGCCTGAGCAGGTTGGCCCTGTTTTCTTCTTGTGTGAGGCTCATCTGCATGAATATGTTAGCAAATACATAACCTTTCATCTGTTTCTCAGGTCCATTTACCCATGAAGAAACTTTCCAAATTAGATGGTCATGATGAATAAAGCATACAGTGTTAATGAATTTTCTTGCCTTTAGACAACTTGTTCCATACCTGTGGAATGGGTATACATACAACCCAGAAGCCTTTCAGGATTATTTCAGGATTCTTGAAGCAATGATGAACAAGGGAGAAGAAAGGCTAACCATTTATGAAAGGCATTCCTTGGGAAACAAATGCTTCAGTGATAAATCTGAAGCAGTAACAGGTGGTCTATCTTTGCTGAGTTCTAGGATGTTTGCTAGAACAGTCTGCTCTGCTTAGAGGCTGCACCTTTACTGGAAATTGAGGTTCTGCTGAGTAAATGAAGCAGTTGTTGCCTGCAGCAGGAAAAGTGGCAATTCGATGAAGGCAGTAATGTTAGAATGGGACCACAGCAAAACTCTAGCATGGATGGCAGAAAAAACAGCTGTCTTCTAAACCACAGTTAAGGACTTATGAGCTTGACTTAATTCAGCTTCATTTGAAAACCTGCTCCAATAAGATTACAGGTGAGACTGAAAAGTGCTGGTATCTTAGAAGAGTCCTGTGAATTAGATGAATGAACAGTTCTCAACCCACATGTTGCTCTTTCATTCACTAGTCTCCTTTTTGTGGCATTTTGAGGGTTTGGGGCCAAAACAAGGCACAGAGTTAATTAACATTAGGGACTGAATAATAAAGGCAGCAGGTCAACTCCTTAGTCTGTCTTCTCCGTTTTTGGACAGGGAGGCTTATCTGAGGCCTGATGGTATCAGCTGAAGTCAATATCTTCATGTGACTTAGCATGGAGGATGACCTGTCTCTGGCTGTGTAAATGCAGACAAACAACTTAAAAGTAGGAGACAACTTAAAACAGGAGACTGGTTTATTTGAAATCATTGCATGATGTTTTAGTTAAAACATTTTACCACAAAATAATATTCTTTAATTTTCTCTTGCACCTTTCATCCTCAAATATTCTACAAACATCAATGCATTAAAATTGTCATCAATCAAGAATCATAGGCAGGAGACAAGGTACTCTCTAAAAAGCAGATAAGTATAAAGGTGAAGTTCTTTTACCAGGTGTGAAAACTGACATAGATTTTATTTGTGTTTGTATAGAAAGTCTTGGGGGAATAAAATAAAATAAAATTCCTGATTCCCAGACCTGCACTTTAAGCGCAGAATGTAATTTCTTATAAGTAGCAAAAAAANGTGAGAGAAAGAAAATACAAGAAGACTTACAATAACCAGAAATAAATAGATTAAAATAATAGTTTTCTTTTATAAATTAAGAATTCTGTCCTGCTTAAAAGTTGAATAAAAACTTGAAAATAGCTGAAAATGCTTCCTTCTGCCTTTTGAAACAGACCTGGCTTTTTATGCTCTGAAGACATAGAATAGAACTTGGCACACTATTGTCTCTGGTGATTCTCTGAATCATGGAAAGGAAGCTAATTCTAGCCCCCATTAACCACCTAACTACCAAATTTTAACAATAACTAAAGACAGCACTGCAACTAGCTGAATGCTTATCAATACTGAGTAAAAAGCCTCTGGAACAACATGAGGAACTACAAAGCACAGATCTGATTAGCAGCATGTTTCCATCTCCCTTGGTCTTTTACTTCTTGCCTCAGAAATATATGTATAAATTTTCACATTCCTTTTATCTTCAAGGTCTTTCCTGGAAAAAAAATGAGTAATCATTACCATTCAGTGTAAACAATATACCAAAAGCAGACTTACTATAGGCAGACTTTATTATATAGCTTTTAGCTCATTATTCTTGCTTCATAGGCATTACATGTAATGTATTAATATTACAGATAACGATATTTAGTGCTCATTTCTCAATAATCTTATCTTTTCATCTCATATCAGGTTGCAAACCATGAATTAGACTGTGGCATCTTGATTAAGAACTATTGATCTGTACTGGAAGATCAAATATCCCTATTCCATTTTACTTTATTTAAAATTTTTGAGATATGCAAAGTCTTGTGTCTGATTGATGGCTAATGCAGAAGAATGAAAAATCTTTTCTAATAGACTAGCTCCTTGCAGAATACTTAAGTAGTCTAATTGAAGACTGGCAATATCATTTGATTTTGACCTTTACTTACTTGTCTTTATTAACTGAATATTAGTTGATGCAGAAGTTCGAAACAATTTTTTTTTTTTTGTTATGTTTTAAAACATCCCCAAGTGGATATCATGCAAAGATAAATGTCCAGAAAAATATTCCTATGTGGCCTAAATGATTGACTCTTATGATACACTATAAAATAATAATAAAAAAAGTTTATGTGTTCTTGTGCCCTTGTGTTCTTGTTTTGCACATGCAATGAAAAATACAAAAAAGATCAAGATCCCTCTGGAAATAAATCTGGCAAAGGATATCAAGAGGAACAAGAAGGTCTTATTCAAATACATAAATAACAAAGGAAAGCTAAGGATAATGTGAGCCTGTTACCAAAAGAAGGGAAACCCTGGTAACAGAGGACACAGCGAAGGGAGAACTGCGAAATGCCGCCTTTGCACTAGGACAAGACCAGCCTTCAAAAATGTCTGACCTGGGAGACCAGGGTAGAGGAATGCTGAAAGAAAGACTTTCCCTTGATCAAGGAGGATTGGGTCAGAGAACACTCAGGAAAAACTGAGTTTGATATAATCAAGTCCATGGGCCCTGATAGGATTTATCCACAAGTGCTGAGAGAATTGATGGACACCATAGCAAGACCACTCAAAATCACCTTTGAAAGTTGGTGGCACTCAGTACAGGTGCCTGAGGACTGGAAAAAAGGAAATGTGACTCTGATTTCCAAAAAGGGCAAGTAAGAGGACCCAGGGTTACCAGACTGTCAGCCTCACCTCACTCCCTGGAAAGGTGATGGAGCGCCTCATTCCTGCGGCCATCTTTGTCCTCACGGAGCACGAGAAGGTGATCAGGAGCAGTCAGTGTGGATGCACTACAGGCAAATCATGCTTAGCCGACCTAACTGCCTTCTATGATGGACCAACTACCTGGATAGATCAGGGGAGAGCAGTGGATATCGTGGAAAGCAGCTCTGGGGAGAAGGACCTTGGGGTCTTGTCTTTCTTTTGTAGAATATTTGCTGAATTATCCTGTCAACTTTACTTAGTGGTTGGCTTTGAAAAGTTGCAAAACTGTTTTATCTGGATCAAACCCAAATCCTCAGAGCACATTAAATTTTCATAAAGTCATAAAACTGTAGAATGATTTTGGTTGGAAGGGACCTTAAAGATCATCTTGTTCCACCTGTCCTGCCACAGAGAGGGGCACCTTTTGCTAGACCAGGTTGCTCAAATCCCCATCCAGACTTGTGGAAAATGCATTTGGAAGAGGAAAACAAACAGAATATTTTTTCAATCTATAGTTTTAAATGAAAAATATTTTGTCTCTTGTGATTACTCCCTATAAGGTCCACAAAATTTTATGCAGAATTTAAGTGATTTTCTAGGATTCTGTTAAATAAGGACTCTTCTCCCATTTTCTTCATACAGGGAACAGGAGATTTTTAAAAGCATTCTTTCCAAATGATTGTTTCAGGAAAACCAGCAAAACAAGGATTGAGTCCTTTCTTAGTGCTCTCTGCATACAGGCTGGTAAAAAAATAGATAAAAACATAAGGGAAAAGAATTCCATATGGAGAAAAAAAAAAGGTGGAAATCTTAGGGAGATTTTCAGTTTACTTTTAATCACATACCAGTGTGGTTTCATAAAATTTCAGAAGTAGACATAAAAATAAAATGGCAAAAAGTGTTTTAAAAACAATTTATCAACATTGCCATTATGATGACATACATCCAAGTACACCATGAAATATTAAGTGTGAACCCCAAGTAGAATTCCAGCTAATGATAGCAAAAACCCAGAGGACTTTGCAAAGAGTGGAGTAAAAGCTGGGTAGTGTATTAGGTTCCTCATACTTGAAGTTGTTTGAAGCCTGTGGCTCGGTGCTCACTAATGCTGTGTCTGTGTATTATCAAATAACTTGGCAGTATAAATTTGATCTGGATCACACATAACTGCATTATGGCACTTCAGCTGAATTATCGAGAGACCACATTATGGTACTTATCTGGGCCTGATTATTGACACCAGATTTATCTGGCTCTTGGAGGTTGGATGATAAGGATCTGACATCTGCTAGGACAGAGATGCACTACAAGACTTTTTGTATGAATGTGAAGTGGCAGGCTGAGCCTGTGCTGGCTCAACATTTAATATTGTGGGGTTGCAATATTATTTATCCAATACCTTAAATCCAATTTTCCTTTTTTGGAGGTGAAAACTAGTGATTTTGAGAGAGAAGAGGAGTCTCCAACCTCCAAAAAAATCTTTAGAGTGGGTTACTGTGACCATCGCTGCATAGTTGAGATTTTCACTAGTTTTGACATCAGCTTTTATCTACCTAGTTTTTGTTCTGCTTCTGGGGTCATGAAATTACCTGTTGTGCCATAGCTGGCCACATTTCCAAAGATGCGAGATACAGCCCAGTCCAAATGAGGAAGTATCTAAGTAGTTGCACACGCTGACTTATAAGATACTACTATAAAAACATCACTGTTTTAGCTCTTCCTTAGCCTCAAGAAAAAAGTATGCTTCATTCTGAGGCACATCGAACACCAGAACTCCAGAGGCTGAAGACCTACTGATTTAAATAGTTCCTATGTTTTCTGCTTGTTTTCCCATACATTACCTTTTATGTGTGATTTGTTTCCCTTGACAATGCTCAGCTACAATCATAGCTGCAGTATGCTACAATCAGGTTATTTTCCATGAGGTCCAGATTTCAGCTAATCATTCTCCAGGATAAATTAGAATGAGTTGCAAGATTTGACTTAGGGTCGACATGACACAGTGGAATTCACTGGTGGACATGGATATTATAGGTATTAGTTTAAATAATATATTTGTGTAACACACTTCTAATGAAAAGTAATAAACAGTAAAATTGCCATCAGAAGACTGGAACTTTCCTGCCAGTAAACAAGGAATAGGAGAAATAGAACTTGGTTTAAATATTTGCATATTTTTAATTCTATGGATAAAGGCATCACTGGAAAAGTATTTCCTTGAGTGCTTTGTGGAACTACAGTCTGTAAAAGTAAGAGTGGTTTTTTTTTTTTTTTTTTTT
>VXBR01010516.1:1510005-1551365 GCA_013400215.1 Cisticola juncidis
TTTTTTTTTTTTTTTTTTAATTGCAAATGCATTGAAAAGAGCACTGAAGTGTGCACACAGATTTTGAGCACATTTGAATAGGAAGGTATTTCTTTAGATTGTGGTAAGTATGGTTCTGTTTTAGCATGCAGTGCTTGATTTTAGCAATGGATAGTAACACAAAACAGCAAATGGTAGTTCTGTCCTGTCCTTTAGAAGTGCATTTTGTGAAGATAATTTTTTCCTCCTGATGTGAAATGCATGTGAAATGCTCATTGGTCCAATAATTTCTGATATATATGTCAGGAATGAATGGAGAGTAAAAGGTCAGTAGAATTTTTCTTGGGGGGTGAGGTATTAGCTGAAAGCAACATAACAGGCAGAGATCTATGCTGATCTTGCTTCTTTAGGAGGATCTTACTTTTAGCTGTGCACTTATCAGAGGAAGGAATGCATATTACTGCTCAGAATCTTTTATTTCATAATGGAATGGAAGTAATATTGAAACAATGTGACATTTACTTGTCTTTAAGGAAGCATTCACATCAGAGTTTTCTCCGAGTAATTTCAAAATCTATCAAATTTTCTTTTCTTCATTTGTTTGTTACTGTCTCTAAACATAATAATAAAAACAACAACAAAAACCCCAAACATGCAAACCCCAGCGAACCCTGAAGGGATGAGGTAAATGTGTATTGGGCATCTCCTGTGCCACAGGAAATTTGGAACTTCAAATCTTATTTAGGATCTCACTAGAGTATTATTTTCTGTTCTACCTCATTTTAAAAATACTTTGGTTAAGCTTGTCATATTTGTTGAACCCATGCTAGAAGTTAATACTGAAATAGATTCTTTTGAAAGACATGAAATTATTTTAGTAAAATGCATTCACCTACTTCCTAAAACTTTTTCTCTGAGGGAAAAGTGGGAAAGTAGTTACCCAGTGACTATATATTTTGTGCTATTAAAAAAAATCATTTAAAAGGTAAAAAAAAAAAAAAGCATGGAAATACATATAGATATATATAGCAGGCAAAGGCCATGGTATATTCTGTGCCTAGGTTGTCACCTATTCCAGGTGGCGGCATTTGCTTATAACTTCAAAACTTATAGGGGATGGCTATTAAGTAATAAAGCAAAGAAGAAATAAATGATTGTCAATAAAATGAAAACAGATGAAGCTTTAAAGAAAACTTTTTAAACAGAAATAGAAAAAATATAAACAAGACAACTTTTTGGTAACAAACATTTCTAACCAGTCCTTAAAAGGTCAGATACATTAAATTGCACACCTGCAGCATATTTTTATGTTTAAAAATTCATTAAATAATATGGAAGGTACATTTCTGTTCAATCTCTTCTCTAATGAATATATTTGCATATAATCACAGCTTTTCTCCTTTAGCGCTTTCTTACTCATTTCCTCAGTCCTCAACCTGTAACCTGATTTTGTGGGATTTGCAAAGCTGAGGCCAAAGTCACCATGGAAATGTCATGACACTGCCGTTTTCGGAAGTGCCTGGTCACTGTAAGTGGCTGACACGGTGCAGCTTCATGGTTGAGCAGAAATGTCAAATAAACTGTGCAACTTGTTTCAATAGCCATGGATTTTTGTGTAAAGAAGAGGAGGAAAAGGAATTGTTGCCTGTTTTGTCTATATATTTAACTTTTGCTTTTTAAAGTGTGATTATGAAATCATCATTTGAGCTACTCTTCAAACACAGTTCTTCCCAAGGCATGATGGCTTTGATATTTTTACAGTCTTCCTTGTGGAAAAAAAAATTAAAAAACACAACAACAACCCAATAGGAGGGAATTGAGTGCAGCACAATCTTTACATCACTCTCTCCTAATAGATTTTCTGATTTGGTTGTTGTTTCAAAGCTTGGGGCTACTATTCTCTATGGAGCATATTTCAGGAGTGTTTGGTTTTATACCTGTAAAGCACATCATATCATCCCACCTTCTAGACACCAGAAAAGACAAAATTTTTGTAATGAATAAAATTAACTTGTTTGAATCCTTCATAAAAATTATTATGCTAAACAGAATTAATTAATTAAAAAGAATGTATATACTAAAAGTAATTCATCTTAAATGACTGACTTTTTTTCAAATTATGACATTCTTTCCTTTCCTTTTAAGGAAACCCCTTCAACCTGACACAAATTCTCTGCAAAAATTCTGCTTTACTGAGGGTGTATACTGTAAACCTCCTTAAACGTATGAGTTTTTAATTCAATCTTTAAAAAGTGGAGGGGAGACCTGTATCAAAATAGTACAATTATACATTCACTTTTCCTGTGAAAGACACAATCATAATATTAAATATTTCTGATATACTTTATATCTTATAATAAAAAAATCAGTAACATATAGGAGAAAGTGATTCAGGTTACAATTAAGATGATCAGAATATCTTACATTTTAAAATATTTATTTCTCATTTTTTTGACAGACAAACAAAAGGGTATTTCATGTTGGCTTGCAAAATTAAAACAATGTGGTATGATTTTGCAGCACATTTTGGCTCTTGAGTTTGTGTGTAGACTTATCCTGTAGCTGGATCCATTATTTTCACATGTCTGTGAGCTCACAATTCCAAATAATTAAATGTGGTATGAAAAGACAGCAGAAAGGCTTTTTTCAGTTTACAAGACTTGTTCGGGAGAAAAAAATCATCTTTAAGCAAATCAGTTAATGTAACTCGAAAATTCTTCCTGTTATAGTCACTTTATCTTCCACAAAACCTTTTTTCCTATATTGGTCATAAATCTATAGCTGTTAAAAAAAACAAGCAAAGAAAACACAGAGAAAAGAAACAAAAAAACCCAAACAAAACCAAACAAAAACCCCAAACCCTTTTCATTTTAAGCAGTGTCAAAGAAACAAATCCTTTTACTTATTAGAAATCGTGATCATCACAAGAATAGAAAGGCAAAGTGGCCAATCATTTTTACAGTGCTCCAATTTTACTCTCTGGCTTGTAGGAACAAGTATGAAGGAACTGTAACTACACTGGCAGTAACAGAACCTGCATGTATTTGGTTTAATAAAGACCTCATTAATCCCATAAAATCTTAGTGTGAGGTAGAGCTGCTCTTAACCATTCTCACTCGGCTAGATGTGAAGAACCTTCAAAGCCTGTAAACATGCCAGCAGTAACTGACTATTCTTATACATTCCCTCCAGCCACCTTTCATTGCACAAAGGTTTTTAATTTAGATCCCTCATATCTTTGAAAGGCTTAAAAAAACCCTCTCCTATTTTTTTTTCTTAATTTCTTTCTCTATTTTCTTCTTTTCAGAACATAAATCTGTGAGGAGGAAAAATGAGAACAAAAATCCTTGACATCTGGAGAGAATTTCAAATTGCTTTTTGCCTTCTGAAATGAAGCCTAGAAGGTTTTTTTAAATGATGAGTAAAAGAACAAATCAGCAAGGACCAAACATATCTGAAAGGCCTATGTGAGTATTCAGTGCTCTCCACTGGAGATTTTGAGGAGGAATATGGTTGGTCTGAAGGCTTTTTTTCCTAAGAACATCAGCTCAGAAAGGGCTGTTAGCCTGTGAATAAAAGCAGACACATCTGCTATCGCATTCTCCAGGACTGCATTACACACACATGCCTCAAAATGATTGTGGAAGAAAAAACAACATAGCATAAAATGTTTCAGAAAAATATACTGCTGGTGTTTCTGTTTCTTTTGTTTTCTGTGGGGAGATGTCCCTAGTGTTTCTGTTTTGTGATAGATCTAAGGTATTGGGGGATGAGTTCTAGAGGTTTGGAATAAAATCAGTAGGGCACATGTTGCTATTTCTTCAGGAAGCTTTAACATTTTATCTTCTAACAGCTTGGGAACTATGACTATTTCTATAACCCTGGTGGAGTGTGTCTTGCCTCTATACAAAGGCACAGGTCATGTGCATAAACTGCACATAAAATTGTGCTCTGTTCTGCATCTCTGTTTTCATTCCTCAGGATCATCCACACAACATATAGCTCTGTTTAAATTGTGCTGGCTTTGGTTTTCCTTCCTCAACTGTTACATATGTTCTATTCGTGCCCTACTGTGACACCACATGAAAAACAAAAGGTTGTTTGACCTCCTTAAATCCATTAGTCTGCCACCTGTCTCTTTGTATCTAGATGTAATTATGCTTATATTTGCATCATTTAACTCACACACATATCTCATTTTGTTCTGGACAAATGGTCTGGATCAGTCCAGAAATTTGTTTCACAGACACATCATAGTCATCATATGTGTGCTAGAAACCTCCCACACAAAACAATTTGCAGGCTTACTGCATGTAATGGGTGTCAGACTCAGTTAAAGATTAAGGAACATTTAGAAGGCCCCAGTCCATGTTGATTTGTAATGCCTTTGACAGAGTAAGGTTTTATGGAAACAATGGAATAGGTGATGTGGCTGCTTCCATCCTCCTTTCATAGAGTACTTTGTGTTAATGGAAGACCAGCTAGTCTGGTCTTCCTATTGTCAATAGACTGTTTTTCTCAATAGGTCATACACCTAGCATGCATGATCATAAGAGTCAGAGAAATGCCATGGTTTTCCCTTGGATAGTTTGACATGATGCTGAATTAGTGCAGTTTGTGGGATGAAGTTTGGTGCAGCTCCTCAGCTAAAAATGTATCCCTGTAGATTTAGGGAAGAATTATATTTCAGATCCTTATTTTGAATAGCATTGAAATCTACTGTTTTCAGCACTGATAGGGTTTGGCAAAGAAAAGATAGAATTATAAGGAGACAAGTATTTTTTTGCCTCATTTATAATCTTGTTAATGAATATTGCTTGCATGAACATGGCAGATAATAGGGAAGTCATTTAACTGTCACTTTGATACACTGTTCAAGAACAAGAAACTTACTTCTTTGTCTGGCAAAGACTTCTTAACTCATTTTAATTTGTGATTTTTGTTCAGAATTTTTAGCTATTGGAACTATCTGTTGCCTTATCCTGTTATTTTAAGCTTGGCAAAATCCACATAGGGGTTTAGCAAAACTGAGAATAGTTACCTATTTCATTGCTAATAACTATTAAAAATGTTATCAGTCAAGAAGATCTTTATTATTAATAATGTATATATTTTCTTGGCAGGACAAAAATGACATGTCACATTCCCTTGAAGCTGTTTTCTACCAGCTACTGTGATATTTTTTGGAACAGACTTTGTAATAAAGAGGAGACACGTATCATTCCCTCAGGGTGTCAACCAGATTGCTGGATAATTCTGGAAACAATGAGTCCCATATCCAAGCCTAGTTCCATCAAGATCCAGCCTGCATTCTGTCAGGTCTGAGATCCTGCTCCATATCATATGGTGGAATGAGAGGGGATGCCTTACATACGTATCTATTTACATATAAATGACTAGAGTCTATTTATGGGTGAAAAGATAGGGATTAGAAATTTTCATATACTTAAAAAGATTAGTTGCTGCAAAATGCTGGTGTGCTGTTCTGTCCAGGGCACTCTGGAAACCAGCTTGCTGCAGTTGGAATCTAGTAATGTTTTTCAGATAGGCTTAAGGGCCATCTGGGCTAGAGGTATTTAAGTTACTGGCACAGCCATTGATCCCTGCTGCCAAATCCAGATCTGGCATTCAGTTTGGAATTTGACCATTCAGAGAAAGAGCAACATAAAATTGTATCTGTCAATTGTTTTTAGCTGTGGGTGAGTAATGCTGAATCCAGAGAAACCTGATGTTCTGGCCTCTCTATGAAAGCTGGAGCTTGGGTTGTATCACTGAGGAGTCTGTAATTTTAACTTGTTCGTGGTAGTTTTGTTTCATGCTTATGAGCCCCAAATCACCTCTTTTGTTTAGTGTGAGAGTTATTTCTTGGCAAGATCTACAATTTTTAGAGACAGAAGATCAAGAGGATAATACTGTAACATTCCTGACTCCAGGAAAGGCTGGACCCAGGTTTTGGAGGAGTTATAGCACAAAATATTAGCTTTTTTTTTTGTCATGCTAGCCAATATGCTGGAAGATTTTAGATGTCGTGTTTGCCATTTTTATCTTGCTTGTCTACCAGTAGTCTGCCCTCTTGTTTCTTTCCCTACAGTTCAACTCAGAACCAGAGTCAGCTGTAAAGAGTGAGTGAGGAGAGATGGAATCACCTTAATTACTTTGATGGCTGTAGACAGCAAATAATTGCAGTGTTTCAATTTTATACCCATCAACTGTCACCTAATTTAGTGGATATCATTGATCTCCAGCAGAGAATTTTAAAATTATAATCAATATGAAGATGCCACAGAGGAATAACGATAAACATTTTAGGAGCTGGAAATACATTTAATGAATCAGGAGGTTGAGTAAATAATACCACATGTATGTGGTGAGAGCTGTCTGGATAACTGTGGTTACAGCTCCTAAATAGCTCCTAAATAGACTACAAAATAAAAGGAAAGTAGATTTAGTCACTATTATTGGAAGGTCTGCTCATGGGACTGTATCAAATGCAGTTACAACAGCATAAAACATGAGAAACATGAAAGCTCTTCTTGTTTCTCTTTTTAAACAACAGAGGTAGTTTTCTTTGATTTTCTGGCAAAGCATGTGTATATTTGTGTATGTGAAGAGGGTAAAGACATGGGATAAAAGTGGATGGAAGAAAGCTGGGACAAAAAGTGAGGAACACTTATTCTAAAGGGAAGAGTACTGCCTAGCTGGAGGATTGACAGAAATGCTTGGGTGACTCTTGCTGGTATCCAAACCACTGCTTCACCTAGTTTCATGTCTGTGAACATACCAGTGGCTATAGCTCATCTCCTAGCATGGCACAAGCCACAAGAGTGAATAATCTGAACCCCAAGAGGGGTTTAGAGCATTTAGACCAAGCTTGTGCTGTGTAATCCCAGCTCTGATACTGATATTCCTGTGTGGCCTTGATCACATTCCACAACATTTTTGCCTCATTAGCTTCAGCAATAGAAGTGGGTGATATTTCCCTGAGGGCTTCATAGGAAATTTACTACTAACCAAGTCACCTCTAAGGAGCTGCAGTGTAATTTTGTGTACTGAATCTGATCAGACAATGCTCTTACCCCTCAAGTGGCTGGAGATTTAACAACCCACCCTCACCAAGATCTGCGACAGAGTTGAGAAGCTGTGTGTTTTGTCTCTACCAAACCATGTGCTAGGTGCTGTTTCTAAAGAAGAGAAGTGGAAATGGGCTAAAAATTCCCATCTGTCTGACTTAGGTAAAGCAAGTGAATTAATGGTTCCACAGCTGTTTCTGCAGTTCTCCATGTTGCCTTTCTGCAGGAGAATGTGTAGAGCAGAAGGAGCAGGCTGCACTCGGGGGATTGACTAGGTGACCCTTGAGGCCCTTCCAACCTGAGCGATTTTGTGATTGCATAATTTGAGGCATATGTTAAAGTGGGCTGATTTTAGAGTGTAATTAAGAAACAAAGAAATAAGCCACAAATCCATGGCCATTTCTTCCACTCTTGCTGCTTTGTGTTCTGTCAGTTTAAGAAGATTAGAGGACCGGGTGTCTGTGTGTCTCTTGATTACAGAGCAGTACCTAGAAGAGCAGTATCCAGCATTTTTGCTGACTTCTTTTAACACTGGAGAAGGACTGTTTATAGCAGCTCTGCTCTTCTCACATCACAGAAACTACAGAAAGTTTGGTGCCTCCTGGGAGTGTACTGCTCACATGCTTCACTGTACACATGCATAGGTAAAACCCCTATATATCCCACAAACATAACAGCCACCAGCTGGTTCTGGCCACAAGAAGACCTCATGCTATGCCTCACAGCTGCCTTTCTCAGTGGCATTTCTCATGCAGCAGAAGCAAGGGTACAGGGCAAGTTATTTGCTCTGCTTGTAGCAGAAGTTTATTCCCAGCTGTCATCTCTCATGAAGACACCTTGGTCCACACTAAACACAAAAGCCACCGGTGATTCATCCAACCCCGATCCCCCTGCCTGCACCTGGCAGTCTCCCAAATTACCCCACAGGACAGATGAATTGCTCCCATGGACTGTATGTGGCCCATGGGCTGCAGACTGAGGAGACTGATGACTCCACTGCCTCGATTACTAGAACTATTACTACTTTAAAGGCCGTAGCGGTGGTGAGAACAGATTCTCCAAACACTTGAACTCTTTGCACTCCTGAGCTATGCGACAGGCAGTGTTTAAAAATAGAAAGCATGGCTCCCCTGTGCAGCCCCTTTCCCAGCGATTCCTCCCGGTGGATGAAGTCATGCCCACGGCTCGCTGCCCCGTGAGTGGGCAGCCTGTCTCCGGCAGCGTCAGCAGGAGCCGGCATGGCGAGCTTAAAAGGCTGTCAGGGGTTGGCAGGTCATCCGCCCAAAGGCAGGAAAGAAGGGGGAGGGAGGAAGAAAAATTGAAAAATAACCACAAAGAGAACAAGCTCTTTTTTGAAATTGGAAACTTTAAAGAGAAGATTTATGAACCTTTGGGTTTATGAAACCACCTGGTGCTTTGGAGTTTGCTGCTGGTTAAATTTGGCAGTTCAAAGTTTGGTGGTTGTTTTCCTCTAAAAAAAAAAAATAAAAAAAATAGACGTTTAGAATAGTCTAACTCCACATGTGCATTGATCTTTTTAAAACTCACGCCCACTTAACTTTGAGCTCTACTTGTAAAAATCAGGAAGATTTAGGGGGGGCAGCCTGTTACTTTTGAAGGGCAGCTTCACCCTTTGCAGTGCGCTGAGCAGCACAGCCCCTGAACTCCGGCTTTCCCGTCTGCTGGGTTTCCTCGCGGTGCGCAGCGTGACTTGTGCTCTGTTTTGACAGTTGGTGACCTGCGACCCCCAACCCATAAAATGTTTAGGCTGAGGACGCCTGAGAGGAGCTCCCAGACATGATGGTTGGCGGCTCTTTGGAGACATCTTTCCCTCCAGCCCATATATAGCAGCAACGTGGAGCCTGTAGGTTTTGCTCACGCAGCAATTTGAGTCAAGAGACCTCCCCCCACACCTCTGGTTCTGGGTTTCCAAAGAGAAGAGGGGTAAAAATGAGAAGAGGAGAGAATAAGCATTTCAATTTGCCTTCAGGGTTGGATTACATTTGAGCTTGTGACTCTCAGCCATGATGCAAGGCCACAAAACCCAGTTTAAATTCTGCTTTTGCAGGAGCATATGGAGCTAGAAGGGATTTTTAGAGAGTTATGAACTCTGTCCTTTGGTACTGAAACAGAAGCAATACAGCTTCATTTTTTTTGTGGCTCATTTCTTTCTGGTGTTTTATACTGACTGATTATGCCTTATTACAATATTTGTAGAGACAGATAGTTATTAGATTTGGATGAATCATTCAGAATGAACAATTTATTCAGCACATTGCTTATTTTGCCTTCTTAAGTTTGCAATTAAAAACTGTGTTACTCTTAAATGCCTTCATTATTTCAAAATTAGCTGCCAGTTACATGAGTGAATATTCTTGTCCTGAGTTAATTTGAAATCATTTTAATGAAAAATATTGATAATTTCCAGTGCTCTGGCTAGCTTTGTGAGTCAGGTGAGGCTGCCTCTATTGCTCTTTTGGAGATGCAAGTATTATAGCAGTAATAATGTTATTCTGAAACTTTGTCTTTAATTCTAAACAAATTTAATTTCAGGTTGTTAGGGCTTAATTGTAAATTTGAAAACATGGTGCAGTAGTGTTTATACATAACCAGGTATTTCAGATTAAAGTTACTCGCTTGCCAAGTTTTCATTAAATGTTTATAGAAAAGGAAGGATGCTGGCCTTTTAAGAGCTGAAATAAGAATGTGAATGAAAGCCTCAGTTTTATAACTGGTGAAAAATAGCATCTGTTTCTTCTTTCTTCTGTTAATTCTCCTTTGACATGGCCATCCTTGTAACATAAATGAGAGGTTTCTTATCACAGCCTAGTATCTGTCTATGGCAGGAGCTGAAGCCGTCATTGCAGCTTTAGTAGAACTGAAGATTTTTGTTTCCAGTCAAAAGCAAACATAGCAGATAGAGTTCACTCTTGTAACCCAACAAAAAGATTTAAAGAACTGGTCTGTTTCTAGATTTGCCCTGTGACTTCTGACCCTCCTGTCAAAGGTTACATTTGGCTTATTAACTCCTACAATCACCTCATATACCTGGCTCTGAAATTGGAATTTTACTAGTTTGGAGCTTATTAACTCAGTCCCTAATTACCAAGATCCATCTGCAAGGGATAAAAAATATGCCTGTGCAAAAAAAGTTTTATATGGCATGGGATTAATTTTTTTTAGCACTGTGATAGCTTTAATTCACACACTAATTCTGTGTTTTTGCTCTTCACTTGACAGCTTACAGCTCTTGAAAGAGAGCATTATGTGCTCTGTCCTTCTTTTTCAGAACAAATGTGAGTTTTTCTGTTTGTTTAGTCTTATGCCAAGAGTCTGCAATAAAGATAAAAGTTATTTCTCCACAGCAATATGCTCCATGGTAAAAGAACTGATTTCCTAGGGATCTAGGTTAAATCTCTGACTCTTCCTTTATGTTCCTATGCAGGTTACTTCTCAAGTTTCTGCTCCGATTCTCTATGTGCAGAGAAATTGGCCAATTGCTCTTCTGTGCCACTCTATATTTCTACTTAAAACTGAAAAGTATTTAATCTGAGATCACAGGCACTGGTGTAGAATTTAGCACACAGAGATTATGACCATGTCTGGGGTCAGCTATTGAATAACCAAGGTATTACTCAAGAGGCTAAAGCTCTCTTGACTTTCAGTTTGGGGTCCATGAGAGTGATGTAAAAGGATGCTTGCTTCACCTGTGGCTAATTAACAAAACTTAAGTGAAACAGAACTCAAGAACTGTAATAATTTATTTCCAGTGTAAAAGGATGCAAAATTAAAAAAAAAAAAAGAGGGGCGTGGGGGGAAGAAAAAAAATAAAAGAAATAAGAAATACACTTGCAAATACACAAGGCAATAGCCTTGTTGGGAAACACAATAACACAATCACATTGTGGCATACAGAACAAATTCCACAAACACTGCTGGAGGCTCAGGTCAGAAGTGCAAGCATATGTGAAGAGCAATGGGTAGAGAGAGGTCTAGAATGAAAAAATCCTGTGCATCGTGCCTCAATGTTAAGATTTGTGTGTTTCTCTTACCCCCTCAATGGCTACTGCTGGGTGGTTCCTGGGATAGTGTTGTGCTCCAGGCCTCTGACAGGACTTTTTTTAAATCTAGAAATGGTTTAGATTTACCCTACAGGCACAAAGGTATGCACCACATGTAACCAGAATATAAAGAAAGTAAAATATTTTATATGATTTTTATTTAATTACCTCCCTAATTTTCTGTTAACTTTTTAATAGAAATAATGTTTGCAAACTGAAATTAGCCTATTGAAAAATGTTGGGCAGCAGAATTCAAGTTTAATTCACTATGTGTACATAAAAAAGATACAATATTATGGATTATAAAATTCTCTATGGCTTTACTTAGTGCACACATGCATACCTACAGACATATGTGAAAACAAGTCAAAGAGCTTTGCTCAGTATGATACTGGTATATTGATCTAGTAATGACTCTTGCAAAATTGTAAATGATGAATTAAAAGATGGACTTCATTGTCTCTTGGTATAACAGAGAGGAGAATGATGTGAAAATATATTAAGAACACTGAGCTATAGGCTAAATACATTATGATAGCTATCTACCAGAATTTCCCAGGTTAATCTTATCAGCTATGCTGATTAGCATCAGTTTGCCTCAATTATTTGCCTTTCAAAATTATTTCCACTGGGGAGTGGTTAGTCTCTTTGCATTCTGGTCCTTTCACCTAAGCCTTACAAGGCCCAGCAAGGTCAGTTTTGTGGAATCTTTGAACTTGAAGTCATAGGGTATGACCTCAAGAAGTGCTATTTCTTTTGTATTTTCAGTATTGATATCTCCTAGAAATTTCCTTGCCTTGCAAGTTTTGGTTCCTCTTGGTTCATTGTGGTATCTATGGGCACCCCAAGGCTGATAAAAATCCATGTATGTTTATATACAATAAATGAAATGTGTCTAAAGGTACACAGGTTAACAAAAAGGAATATTTATGAACATGTACTGTAGTGGGACAACTAAATAGGAATGACTCCATCACTTCTATTTTTTTTTGTTTGAGAATAACTTTTACTAAACAGAGAAAGGAATCATTTATCTCTTACTTCACAGTCTCTACAGGACCTGCCTTGGCTCTTATAATAGGGCAGTATACTCTTGGGCCAAACCATATTCTAGGATCAGCAGGTACAAATCATAGCCAAGTCATGTGAACTTTGTGCGATATTTAGTGAGAATATGGCACTTTTACTCGGCTCTGTTCTCAGATTTGCCAAATTAAGATAAATGGTTTATTTTCTCACAGCAGTTATATTAGGGATGTCTTTGCAAAACAACAGAGAGAAAAACAGTACCTCTGTATAGGTGGTACTTCAGGGATCATGAAAATATGTGCTTATGTATCTTGACTCGACAAAGAATTGATCACATATTTATTTATGTTCTTGGATAAATGAGTGTCCATGTGAAAAATAGCAACTGCTCTTGCTTAAAAAAAATCATCTTGTATGATAATCGGTTTCTTTTGGTCAGTTTAGAATGCTTTTTACCCCACAGATACATACTAATATAAAGAGCCGGTAAAATTTGGTATAAGCAAATAGTTATGTCCTATAAATCCTAATGCAGTCATAGTAAATATAGGATTTACCATCTGCTTTTGTTTATATCAGGTAAGCAGAGCTGAAATTTTCAAACTGTGATTTTTAGCTGAAGGAGAAGTATTTGCCCACCACATGCTGCCTCTTGTTCTGTTTCTCACTTAGAGAACCTGTGTGGAAAGGTGGATGAAGTGTAGGGTAAAGTTAAGCCACCCCAATCCTTTAGGGGAAAACAAAAGAAAACAAAACAAAACACTCCAAAAAACCACCACCAAAATAAAAAAAAGTATTTAATTAGAATTAAAACAAACAAACAAACAAAAAACCCCACCAACCAAACAGAACATTTATCAAAACATCAACAAACACATAAGTGCTTTCCAATCAACAATTCTCTGAGAAAAGAGTTGTGATAAGCTGCTGTATATTGTTGTTTTATTTGTTATTATAAAAGGGAGGAGAGAGGTGTTTGTGACAAGATTTCCTTGGAGTGATAGTGAATTGTGTTTGCCAAGTATTTCTCCAGAAGAAATTCTCCATTTCTCCATATTCCTCTATTCTATGAAAAATCTTGAAAGATCCTGAGCAGACTGATTTGAGCAGTGGAGTCTTTTAGAGAGTTTGTTCTTCTGAATTTTCACTCTGACTACAGAGCTGATGGTACAGCTGCAGTCAGCTGAGGCTTAGCCAGTCACCTCTAGAGCTGACAGCAGCGGAGAGTTTGCTGCTGAGTACTCCATGGTTGGACCAAAGAGAGATCTGTGCTTTCTCTGAGCCATGTTATGGCAGAGAATGTAAGCTTTACAAGCTTTCATTGTGCAAAATCAGACATGATGTGCTCTACTGGGAAATTATGACTGCTGCCTATTTTATGTATTCAGAGCCTGGATCTTAAACTGCCTTTGCACAGAAAGAGTTTCCTCTCTGAAGTGATGTCTCTCTTGCTGTACAAAGCACTGAATCCCTTTCTCAGTTTTAGTGAGGCAACTAAACTTTCTTATTTCACCACAAAATCAAGTGGAACACAAATCTTTCCTAGTTGCCACTGAAAAAAAAATGAAAGGTTTTTGTTTTCTTCAACAGCCTAGCCTGTTACTTTTTCAGTAACTTTCTGATGATTTCTGTTCATTCAGCAATGTAGTCTGAAAATTGATTATATTTCCTCATGATTCTCTGAGGAATAAGTACTAAAAGGTATGTGTGGTTGGTCTCAGAATAACTTGATCTGATTTCAGAAAAGTGTTTCTTGATCTGCATAATTTCAATTGAGGACATAATAAGAATGTCTGAGTAATAATACAATTTAAATATTTCTCAAATTAGTTACTAATATTTGAAAATGTGAATAACTAGATTTGATTTAAGAGTTTCTAACCTATTACCTGTGCAATAGGACAACTGATCATTCTGCTAAATGTGGTATTTTCTTCTGTCCTTTTTTTTTTTTTTTTGGCTCTGCTTTTTCTGGAGAAGTATGCTGAGCAGCCATTGTAGCTGATGATACTCTTTTCTCAAATTTATAAAGAGTTGAAAATGAACATTGCTCATTTACTTACCTCTGAAGTACTCACACAAACCTATTATGCAACTTATGTTTTTAGATGTATTTTGATGCTACTAGCTCTTCTTTCTGAACACAAATTATTGACCCACAACTACTTAAAAGAAACAAAATCCTTCTAATTACTTACAAAAATACAGAAGTCTCCTCTTAAATTAGAGGATTAACTGGCTAAGACTGACTTTGCATATGGAATGGCAGGAGGGAAAGGGCAGCCTGAGTCATGTAACTTGCCCTTGTTTATCTCAGTAAGAGAAAGAGAGGAAAATTTAATTTAAGGCATGCAATTTAGCATGCAAAAGGTCAAACTGGTGCATGCCTGTAGGTAGTTAATCAGAAAACAGCTATAATTTCCATCCCAAACAATGTTAAGCAATAGAAATGTAAATATTGGCACTTGCTCTGTGAGGCTGATTTCAGCTGATATTCATAAACCCCTCTTGCTTCTGTCCTGACTATTTTACATGATACATATGGTTTTAATTGAAAAACAGTGTGTTTCTCCATCCTCAGTCCTTTTATTGTCTTCAGTATGGTTGGAACAGAGGGTACAACAGAGCAGAAGTACAGCTGGGGCAGGGTGCCTCTTGGGTGGACTCCAGTTTATTTTAATTGAATCTAAAAAAAAAAAACAAAAAACCACCAAAAAACCCCAAAATCTGACACATGGCATGTGCCATCTGACAATGGGCAAAAAGCCTCAGATCAGTGAAAACTGAGATGGAAGGGAGAATTTGGCTATATCACCAGAAAGCAGTTCATCACTAGGTGAGGGAAATGTTTGTGTGCAGAAGTTACTGGGAAGTGTTTTGAAACAGAACTTTCTTCCTTTTTTTCTCTAGTTTTCCCCTTTCCCTTGTATTTTACATTCTTTACAGTTTTGAACTTCCACTCAGCCCTTTCAACCCAGTGCAGATAATCATGGAGCAGTGCAGGGTTTGAGTTCATTTCTGTGCCTGTTTTTTTTTAATGGCTAGTAACCTGGGAAACATATTTCTTTGTTTTTTCAAGATACAGAACATCTTTTACTTCTTTTGAGTTTCCCAGATATATGTTGCAATTAGCCAAAAAATACCATCCTGCTTTCCCATTTTTCCTTCTGTAAATATACAGAGTAACTTTTTTCCCTGAACACGGTTTCTCATAGGAAAACTACTTTCCTTCTCACCATAATCTACATAGAAGTTTCCATACACCTTGTAGTGCTGCTGTCTGGCATTCAGTTGTGTTTTTTTGAAAGTAATATTTTATTCAAATCCCAAATGAATTGGACTCAAATCAAGTATTGATGTTAGATCTGATTGGGGCCCTACACGTGGCAAGGGTAGAATTCTCAGTTCCCTCCCATAGGTCAGAAAATAGTGTCTGCATGTAAAAATCCCAGAGACAGTTTTACAAATACAGCTGCTTTCTTATTTAGTGGAGCTACTCCCAGGCAGCTAATTATTCTAAATTTCCAAAGTCCTGGCTTACAGAAGTGCCTCAGGGCATAAAGTATTGATTTTGTTCTGAAAACTTAGGTGTGGTTTAGGTGCTGACTGTCTATGGACATGATCACTTCACATATTGAGTGTCTTGTTCGAAGTGCAGTGTTCCCTCTGCTCCTGTTGTATTTAAGGTAAGTGTGAGGTAAATGGAAAGAGTCAGCAGGGTCCTTGAGAAAGCCCCACTTTTCCAAGGAGTATCACAATGTGCTTGAGCTTTGCTAGGCACTTGTAGTCTCCAAACATTTGGCAATGTAACTAGGCAGACATAATCTAATATAAACCTCATTTAGTTCTACTCTCAGAACAGGACAGATGAGGAGGCTGGAACAGTTCAAGAACTGTGTATGGATGTTGAGGAGAAAATACCATTGTCTGCTGTAGCATGTTTTTATGTTAAGACTGTGAAGATGTACCCAGAGAGGGCCCATCTGGATCTGTTCCATGTGGTGTGCACTGGCTGGGAAAGGGCCAGCACCAGCGCTGCTCTGCTCCTGGAGCAGGGCTGAGCAGACACAGCCTGATACCCCAGCTGGGCAGAGACACAGCACTGCAGGCAGCTCTGCCATGACTCAGGCTGAGGAGAGGAGTCCTGGCCGTGACATGCACCTGGCCATTTCCTGCCTCACTGCTTGATTGTGCTTACTGCTGTATGGAGTAGAGAGAGCTGTATGCCCACCTCTTCTCCTGCCATTTTTGACATTTCATACTGCTAAAGTATCCAGTGAAAATAACGTGAAGGAGGGAGATGGATAAATGTAACTTTCTGTTTCCTTTTCGTAAATGTAGAAGGAATACATTGGATTTGACCTAAAAAGGGCTAGTAAGTTTAATTTATTTTAATTGAAAATAGAAGTGCAATTTCTTGGTGGCATTTCCACTATTGTTGTTGTCTAATTATATAACACCCCATAAACAAATAAAAGTTCTGGCCCAGCACCTGAGGAGGTCTGTTCCAAATTCCACAGAGGACAAAAAGAGTCCTGGACAAAAGGGGAACCTGGAAAGGTAAAATGACAGTACCAGTCTGTCAAGTAAAATGTCAAGTGCTGAAACTTAAAATTACAAATATCTTCTTGCTTTAACTTAGATGAAGAAAAATCAGTGAGAATGTAGGTATGTGTAAAATTAAACACACTTTTTAGCCTGAAGAACTAGGGCTTATGCTATTCTCAATTGCATGTCATGATTTTTTACCTCATTTTTCAGTGCCACTTTCCGAAGACTTAAAGGCAAAATATGAATGCTGAATAAGAAAATGGTAACTTTGTCTACGTTTCTCAGCTTACTTGTTTTTTGTTTTTTTTTAATGCTGTACATTGCATAAACAGGAGAGACCTTTCCAAGGTTCTAACAAGTTACACTGATGAAAGCAGATTTCAGTCCACATTCAGCCAAATTTCCACATGAAGGTGCTCATTGTATTCATAAACCCATAGCTCTCATAACAGGCTTAAGTCATGCTGCCCAAGAAAGAAAAGATGAATTGTGAGTTTCTTTCAAAGAGGTTATGAAGTCCTTATCTGTGAAGCACAGGATTGTCTCTTCAGGGTGTCACATTCTCCTGAAGACAGTCAGGTTTGAGGGTGCACTGTGCTGCTTAGGTTCTACACAATATCGCAAAGCAGAGACTGTTAGAGGACATTGTAATGGGAACACATGGATAGGTCAAAGGATTAATTGGAAAGTTTACAAACAAGCATTTTTTTCCTAGTATTTCTCATCTTGCCCGAGAATTATCATTTCCATAGGGAGCAGCACTTAAGGTAGAGTATAACGTATGGTTGCAATGGAAAATTGCAGAAGAAGAAGGTAGTGGGTTCATTCACAATGCAGTTCTGTTCCCAGGAATACCAAGGAGTAAGAAAAAAGCAAAAAAAAAACCACCCCAACCCCCCATACCCCTCCCCTCTTAAGTAAGGCACCAAGGATGTGACCTTCTTGCTGATAACTTGTCACTAAGACCTGACAAAATTCATGTATGTACACATAAAAAATCTGCATGTGGACTCTAACTTTGACTCCAACTGTGATTTTGATGACTGAGTTATGGGATTAAATATGTTGGCAGTGAAGACTGAAAAACTGGACTGAGTCCTGAGAAGCTGTGTAGTGGGAAGTAAGGAAGACATGCTCCCCTGCGGGGTCAGGGATTGGTTCCAGGTGCCTGGTGAGACTTTAGACTGTCAGCTAAGGTAGCAATACAGACATCAAAATCAGCTTTCTCATGGATGTTTGAGTGGGAGGTGTGGTGAGAAGACCCACACAACTGTGCTTTGTACCTTTGAAATTAATTATTGTCTGCCTCTGATATAGTCTGGTGCCAAAAGTAATCCCAAAGAGACTTGTAAGGATTTTAGAAGTGTGGATTTGCTCATCATGGGAAATTCTACTTTTAAATGTTCACTGCTGAACTTCTAAAGATCTGATCTCCTAGTATGTGTTTGCCTCAGTACAGTCAGTGAAAGAAACCCATACTTAAAAAAAAAGAAACAGCAAAAATTGGTTAGCATTGTGTGGCTATGATAGAGTGGACAAACCTAACATGCTTTTGTTGAATTTACGGTAGCAATTTTCCCAGATTGAAGCTCTCGCTAATTATAACAAATAGATAAGTAGCCTTTTACCAGGCTCCAGGAAAACGGTTCCCTAACTGCTTCTCAGACCAATTCTGTGGCTGATGGGCATATAAATGCCACAAGCAATCCATCTGAGATTTTTGAAACAGAATGCATTATGCTGAAGTTTGAATGATTGTCCAGAGAGATGTTTGTAAAATCGATGGTCTGTTTACCATCATTCTGATTATATTTTCAGTCATTTGACCAAATTCCTGGAAATCCTAGTGACTTGGAAAAAGGCTAAGCAAAAAGCTCATTTGGTCAAATTTTTAGGGCATTTATTTTCTTATTTGTTTGTTTTTATTACTGCTGTATAGCACATAGTGATTTATGCTCTCTGTCTCTACTGTAAGAAGGTTAAAATTTGATTCATTTGACAATATGACTCATTTAGCTGGGCCATATGCACTAGATTAAAAATTGCTGAGCAAAAAGGCAGAGAATTTGTGTACTTTCACTATCTTTCAGCATGGTTTCTTTGGAAAATATATATTTTTTTTAATTACACAAAACTGTACTAAAAATGGGATTAATAGAACATCTCACACAACAGGCAATTCACCAAAGCAGCTTCAGGAAAGGAAGTATTGAAAATGGTGGAAACTAATCTGTTAATCATAGCAGATTTCTGTGTTTTAAAATATTATAGGAGTGCTGGTATAATAGCAGGGGTCTGAAGTTTAACCTCTATTTTGGTGAGCCTTGAAGCAAAAATACAAATTCTGTCCTAAGACTAATCTAGAAGTACATATTGATGTGAATTGAGTTTCCTTAGCTGAGTTGAAGTCAGTCAAAAAAAAAGAGGAAAACACAAACAAAAACTCTCCCTGAAAGACAGAAAGAATGCAGTGGGTGTGCTCATTCAGAGGAAAATATAATGGAAACCAGGATGTTCTCAGTTTTTGTTGTTAAACTGATTGATAATGTCAGTGGGAGATTTTTCTTTCTAATTCAGTAAGAACTTGTAGCATTTTATCTACAAACGAGGAGAAGGAATTAGATATAGGATATAGTTTCAAGTGAGGGGAAGATAGAATATTTCTCAAAAAACCTGAGGCTGCAATGTGATCATAAGAAATAAAGATAATCTGAGATAGAAGTAAGCTACACCTAACTGGAAAATAATGTTAATAATACCACAGAAGAATAAATATTTGAATGAGAATACAGACATCAATTGACTCTTATCCAGTGTTAAATGGAAACACATGCTTTGTAGTAGGAGCTAGCTCAGGGAGGAAGGAGGAGGCAAGAAGCCCCAAGCTCCTTTTCATTTCTGTGTTGCACTCAGTCACAGCTGCTGCCAAATTAGCCCATAAAAGTTGAGCCAACTCAAGACCATTTAGTTCAAGGCTGAAACATCTCTCTCTCTGTCTCCCTCCTTAACTTTGTTCATAAACATGCTGCAGTCAGGTGTTAATTACAATCCCAAGTAAAGCCTCAGAGCCCCTCAGATTCTCCTGTGGAAAATGACTGCACTCAGCACTTTGCAGATCTGTTTATTTTACTTTACTGCACTTTAGTTACCCTGGCTGGCTTGTTACAGACAGAGGAGTGAGAGGAAAGCCCAGCCTGCTGCAGAGTCCCAGGGAACCCAGGAGTATCCCTCTTCCCAAATGAGCAGCATACATGAGAATTGCTTGCCCAAAGTGTGTTGATTGTGTGTTGAAGTGTTCTTTCTCTGGGGACCTGACCTTTCAATATCCTGAAAAGTCTGTTTCTTGCCAAGTCATTCCAAGCCATCTTCTCTCGTGCTTCGCAGGCAAAAGGCATGTGTGAGAACATCTTGCCACATATTGTTTATTTTTGCTAATAGTAAGAACTATTTGCTAATCTCTGATGACGTGATCAGCACTGAACAAGACAGGGAGAAGCAGAGAGCATATCCCGAGGAGTTTATAATTTTTAAGATAAACGTGGATGAGACAACATGCATTTGGAAGACCCTGAAGTAGATGTTGACCTACTAAGAATTAAAAATGAATTAACTGGGAGTGGGAGAATTTTTTTTTCCTTGATGCAGTCTGCTTTAAAGAACAGACTTTTTTACTTGTGCTCTAGCAAGAAAATGTTGTCATGAAAAGCATACGTGTCTTACCGTACTATTCCCTCTCTGGGAAATAAATTAGGCCTTATTCTCAGGTATGAAAATTGGCAAGCTATTGTTGAAGCAGATGCAGCTCTGTTAGTTTACATCAGGTGGGCCCTGATAAAAGAGGTACACAGGCACCTGCATGTTTTAAGATAAACTAAACAAGTTAATTGTTTGGAGCTCACAGAAAGCTGAATATGAATTTGAGACCCTGGGTATCAGCTTGCTATTTTGTGGACTGTGCACTTTTTTTAGGTAGAGAAATGCTTTTGTTCAAGTGAGGAGAAATTCCCAATATTTTTATACCATCTAAGTATGCAAACCAGAGGAATTGATTCATAAGTAAAAGTTGTTTAGGAAGGCAAATTAGTTTCACTTCTAAAAGTGGCACATATCTATGTACTCCTAAATACATATATAACTGCAATTTGTTTTTCTTTTTTTTTTTTATTTTTTTTATTTGGGAAGCAATACCTTCTCTTGTGCAGTTTTATTTCTGTTGTGGTTTTACAGGAACTGTTTTGACTGTTGACCAATGCTTTCTGGAAATCAGAAAAATCCACAGTGCAAAGGTTATCCTATGCAGGTGAATTACCAGCAGCAAACCAAGACGTGAAATGACGTGTTATGTGAAATGACTGTGCAACAAAACCCCCTGTGGACACTGAGAGGGCACACTGAGGGCTCCTTTGTATGAAATGGCTTCCTCAATTGCACGTAAAAGTACACACACAGGGAGCAGCCAGCACGGTGTGAATTCATACGGTAGCTTGTAAATTCACACCCTACCTTCTTTGTATAAGCAAACCAATAGTCAAGGCTCTGCATTCATTCTGCTGGCATAAACCTGAATGAATAGATGAACCTTACACCTTGCCCTAAAGGCAAACACATTTGGGCTAATACGATGGAGGGAATGCTGTCGGGAACCAGGGCACTGCAGTAGATGATCTTGGGATATTTATTAAAAGTGCTTCAGTAAACGTACTTCAGAAATTCTCTGCGGCCATGAGGGAGAGAGAACATTCTCACTAGATCACCAAGCACTCCGGAAGAACATGATCGTGACTTGAAATACAGTTTCTTGCCCTGTGTATCATTCCTTTCTGAGTGGTTTTGGAGGGAATCTTGTTGAATAGCAGATTTCTCTAACATTTTATGTAGGATGAATACTAATTATTTATTATCTTTGGCAGTGAAAGTTATAGGAGTGCAGCTGAGCTCAGACATGCCAAGTCTCATGTAGCTGAAAATGAGACTTTCTCACAGCAACCCCTGGACCTTTCCTAAAAGTCTCCCTCTCTAATGACTATTCCGCAAGGTTTTTTAAAGAGATATTTAAAATCCTTTTTCAGGTACTTTGAACTGTCCTTCCAAAGCCCCACTCCTTGACAGCTCTCTAAGACACAGTCATCCAGTGCTGAGCTTGTTCCCGTCTGATGTAAAGTAGCAACAGTGATCTCATCTGCTTGGGTTTCGTTGGAGGTCAAAAGCAGTCTAAAGATCAGGGGGACCCTGCCTGAGAGGGATGAGCATCTCCCTTTTCTCCTGCCACTTTTATTTTTGTGGGAATATACAGAGCTGTCTATCAAGTTTTTATTAGATTTTTATGTAAAAAGAGTATGTTTTTACAAACTCACATGAGTTGTCAGGCTGTTTCTTCAACCTCTGTTATTTGATGGCCTCAGGAATCCATTTGCAGCATGTGATTTTACCTAAACATAAATATTTCCTGTGAAGTATTTATCTTTGTTTAACTGTCTAAGAAATTACACATGCTTAAAAGCCATTCAGTTTTCAGTGATGGGGGCTACAACAGTTTTATTAAATGCATTTTCCTGTGATTTGATCAGAAAGCTTAAGAGAGGTATGAAAAAGGCATAGTGACTAAAATCCTCTCCCTGCAGCCCTGAAAATAAGCCTTCAAAAGGGAAGCGGCACTGATTGCAAACTGGGGAGGTGACAAGCCTGAACTAGCTCCTCTGATAGTGAGTTCAGAGTGCTACTGTAGGTTTTGAAATGGGAAAAGTAGAAGACCTGCTGAAGCCTGTCTGTACAGTTACTTGCTCATACCAACGGCCACATCTTCAATGTTATAGTTAGCCACATGAGCCACAATAATCCTTGCACAAATTTATGCTTTTCTATTTTGCAATCACAGCTTCATTTTGTGGTTTCATTTTCTAACTCTGGAACTGGATATCTCATCTGAGGAAGTTCCAGTAAACTTCTGTGCTCATGAGGCAAACCCAGGGGAAAATACATCATACTTTTCTGAGATACTGTTCATGATGGATTGAGTTCTGTGGAGACTTCTCTTGCTTCCTCCTTTTGATAGAGATATATCTGAAAATACTAACTTGAACTGGATGGATAGCAGTTGTTTAGAAGAGATCAAACCAGGACCAGAGAATGAGCATAGGCTACACCATCATGACCTTGCTGAACATGCTGTGCAAGAAAACACCATGGACTGGCACACTTATTCATCACTGGGCTGAGTTCATTTTATGTACCTGAGAATTTATGGCTAATACTGGACTCTGGCCTGTGTGCTGTGCAGAGAAAAGCCACACTATATTAGTAGATGATAAACAAAACAATCACACTGGTGATGGCTTGCCAGAACTGAATGGCTTCCCTGATCCCCAGGTTGGCTTCTAAAGTCTCTAGTGCTACCTGCTCCAGAGATGTGTTTTATATGTTTCAAAGAACAGCTTAGGTATTATGTCAGCATTTGTCAACATATACTGGAAATAAACTCAAGCAAGTTTGGGGTACTGAGACCCTAAGGGCTGCATTTTCACTAAGCTCCGAGCACGGAATGTTAGAATTTATTATTACCTGCAGAGATGTTTCTCCACAAGGATCTATAAACAAAGCTGCTGTATTATCTGAAGAGTGCAGAAAAGAAGTTCTCTGCTTTTAGTAACTGCAGTATATGTGACAATTTCTGTTCTAACCATTCGTCCTCCACCTCATGCCATCAAATTCATGAACCTATACTAGGGGAAAAAAAAAAAAAAAAAGAGAATGCTGTAGCTACTTGTGGAAGCACCTTTTCTTCCCCCTATGGGGGTTATGCAGGTATAGCACAGTCCAAACTTAGATTATGTCCTTGGGACATCTCTTCAAGTCTGAATTACTTATGCAATGCCTGTGTTTTGCAGCAACCTGGAGCTCAGCTCTCCCTGTTCTTGCTTTGCATGCTTGTGTTGGGGAGGTCTGAGATGGTTTTAAATCAGAGCACAAGAAGTAAGATGCTGTTTTTTTCTGTTGTGTTTTGGCATCTGGCAAATGTGAGCTCTGGTATGCTGTGGACAGCCCTGGATATGAAAACAGAGTTCAAGGTAACTCCAGGAACCCTTGCAATCACTCCTCTGTTTTGACCTATGCAAATGAGCAGGTTGTGCCTGACAGTTACATTAACAAAGCACTTACGCTTTAAGGGGTTTGTATTTCTAGGTTAGTTTTACATAATCATTACTACCTACTTATAATTACTTCTGTGCAAATAAATATTACTGTTTAATTGCTTAATATGTAAGCTGGTCAATAAAATCATTTACTACATCAAAACAGCCAGAGGCCAGCATAATGTGGCTCAACACCTGGCCAAAGCCTTCACACAGCCTGGCCCGTGGGACACATTTCACTGAGAAAAGAAGCACTTGGCTGAAATGCCAGTACTATCCCTCTGTCTTTGTGTGAATACCACAGCATTTGTAACTGGTAGCTGGGGGACCTGAGAAAGGACACCACTTCTAGCATGTGAGGTGTTCATGCTCTCTAAACTTCATATTGTTGAACTCCTCAGGTATAGCAAGAGAGTGCAGACATATTGAACCCATTAGCTATGAGCAAATGGTTTGAACAGAAAATAGTCCACTTCAGTATTATTTTTAAAGAAAGATGAAGTAATGTAATGCAATTATAAGAGCCTGAAATATGACTGATTTATTGAGAGACACCATTTTTGGCTTTAGTGACACAGCTGAAAAAATCTTGGAAGTAAAAAACACAACAGGGACACTTCTGGTTTGAAAAATCACCTAATGTTAACTGCAGGTTTTGGAAATACTGGCACAAATTCTGTTTTATTCAAACATATGTGACTTAGTTAATTATAGGCAGAATCTGGCCTTCTTGTTTTTTTTCAGCCTAGTGCACAGTTCTCAATTATGCTGCTGGAAGTGAGGTTAAAGTGAGAATTCCCATGTTTGTCTAAAGATTAAATTGGCCCAGATGGAAAGAGTGAAAAAGAGTGTGTTTGTTCTTCATCTTTTGCTCTCTTGAGCACTATGGATTCTAACTGGAAAATAAATGGAAATGGTATAATACAACCTGAAAGAAAAGCTGCTCCTGTGACATGTCCTACCACAGAGGTTTAGACCATGTTTTTGGATTTCTTATGCAAACTCAAACCATATTGCATGCAGCGTGCTCTTCCACAGAATTTTGAAGTCACAGAGAAATCATTGCAATGAACTAGGTAATGCTTGGGTTAATTAGCAGCCTTCTGTTGTAGCTAATTCCTCCCCTGTTAAGCTCATGCCCTGCAACTAAAATTTGTATTGACTTAGAAATTGCTGCTAAAAGTTGAGTTTCAATTTTTCTTCTAGGCATTTTTGAAAAGATTAAAAAGCTTCATAACCAAAAAGAGATGGTATTTTCATTTTTTTTTTCCTCTGAAGCCCAAGGGTTAAAATAGCAAGTTGTATTTTGGGGGTCTGGGTTAAGAACAATTGTGTCACTGGTTGAGAGTGTGAATTTGAAGGACTCTCCTGTACCATGATAGTAAGGCTGAAAGATATGGTCATATTAGCATGTTAAAATATATTTGAGGGGTAATATAATGTGTCTGCTCTGATGGAAAATTATATACCTTTGCTAGTTAGTATTTTAGTTGTAATTTTAAAGTCCTCATAGAGTGCTCGTGACAGAGTGTTTAGGATGCTCAAGAGTAAGGAACAGAATTTAGATATTTTGTTTGGAGTGTATTCCAGTTAAGGAAAAAATAGATATATATCATCATACCATCTGTTCAATTTTTTTTTTTTGTTCAGTTCAAACCTTTAAGCAAGTCACCTAGAAAGCCTCAATCACATGTTTTTCCTCTTTGCTTAAAAAACCTGAAAATACAGTTGAATGTTTGAGATTTGTCTTTTTATTCTGTTTCAAATTTCTGCTCTGGGCCAATGAAATTGTGGATACAGTAAAGGATGGAGTTTGTGAGTAGATCTTCTGTAAATCTTGTGAGTTCCCTATGCAGTCTGATGTCAGATTCTCAAGACAGTCATGAAGTTTTTTGATATGTATGCAGTGCAATTAGAGAGATGAGCAGGTTTCCTGAGTGCTTTCTGAAATGTCTGCTGTTAACTTAAATCTGTGCCACCAATAGTTTATGCTGTCTGTGGCAACTGATCCAGAAATCAACCTGTCTGCAATGACAGAGACATGCCTTCCTAGGCTGAAAAGCATCAGTTAATTGCCAGATTTTTAAAGTATTTCATAGATGTCTTCAAGCCTCCTCTTACTTCCTTCTTAAGGAGCCTTGTGTTGACTAAATACATTTGTAAAATTATCTAGTTGGATCGCACCTATTACTTCCTATCCCTCCAGGTCAGCTAAGACAGTGTGGTAAAGGCTCAGGTGCTCTGGGCTCTTTCTATACTCAGTGGAGAATGATAATCGCAAGAGCCCTTCGACTGGGGGTATAAGTGTGGCTTCTGGCTTAGATGCCACTGTTTGTTGTCTGAGCTAAGTTGAGTGGCCCTAAGGCTCCTTGTTTTACTCTAAATAACACGGAACTGATGCACAATCTCTCATTAAAGTCAGTTTAGATGTTTCTCACATTAAAAATGTGCTGTTCAAGTGCCAACAACTACAGCCCGCCCTTCGGTTGAAGGGTGTAAGTGGGGCAGAATGTGGAGACTGTGGGTTTCAAAACATTGTCAGACATCTGCTGGAAAAAATCTACAGCTGCCTGTAGACTCCATAGTCCCCTTTCATTCTGTCCACTAATTATTTTTTTTCTCTCTAGCCATCTATTTCCCTATTTGCAACTTCTTGAAAAAAATTTTAAAAACTCTAAGTAGCCCCATTTTTCAAATGATAAAATCTATTAGAAGAATTTCTTTGCTGCATTGTTCCCTTCCTAATGGCTGTTTTTTCACAACACCATTCCCTGTTACTTGGGAAAGGTAGAAGAAAAGGGAAAAAGAAAACATGTGTGCAGAGGATATACCCAGAAATCAGAACCATGCCATGTAAAATTGTTACAGCTGTTTCTGTTTTTATTGACTGTTTCTTTTGGATCCATTTCTCTGACAACTGCTGCTCATGTGAGCAGGAAGGCATGCAGCATGACATTGCTCTGGACTGCAGGGTCCTAGGGCCAGGAGTAGGTGGAGAGGGGAGGGAAAGGAAGAGGGTGTGGTAGTGGGGACATTTATGTGGGACACATCAAAGCACGTCCTTGTAATGTGTTACAGTAACCCAGGAAATTCAGTGCAGATGCACTGAATAACGGCATGGCAATCTGGGGTTTGCAAGAGTGTTACAGCAGCAGCAGCTGTCACTGTACTTGATTTTTCAAATTTCAGTGAGCCACTTCTCCCCCTGCTCCCTCGTACAAATCCAGTGTCTTTATCTGAGTTTCCTCCTCTGAACAGCCTCACTACACAGTTGGTCATGCAAATGAAAGCCAAGTGTGCTACAAATTAGTTATGCCGGGCCTCTTGTAAGCTGGGAAGGAGCAAAGACTGATTGTTATAGCCTTTATTGATTTGCTTGGATATGGCATTTTAATGGGACTGTTCAAACATGGAAATGGTGAATTAGGTGATTCTATATATGCGGGGAAATGGCAAGAGAGATATTTTTCCATATGAGTAGATATTATTCTTTCTATGGACCATACGAAGAATCTGCCTCCTTTGACAGAATCATTGGATGGAAACTGGAAGATGAGCAATGTAATTTCAGATGCTAAACTCAGTTGCTTGACCAAAGAGGGAAAACATCTGGAAAGAACTTTGAAAAGCACAAATGTCTTTTTTTTTTCCCCTTTTCTTTTTTTGCTTTCTCTTTATACCTTGGAATATTTCTGTTATAACCAGACTACTTTAGTAAATGGTCATTTTGAAAGACCTAGATCATGACATTTTTTGTTCCATATGCAAAATGCACATATATCCAATACATTCATATAAATGGTTTAGAATATACACAGAAGCTTAATATATCTTATGCAGCAATTATGAAGTTAGATTTCATGGATGCATGTGTCAGTGACTTGGGTCAACTTTAAGGCTGTCTTTAAAAACAAAACAAACAACAATGTTAAGCTGTTATTTTACTAACCAATGTAAAAACCCAATAGAGTAAATGAAGAGAAAATTATAAGCTTCATCTTGTGATGTACCTTAATTTGAGATGCAAATTAAAAAGTGGTATTATAAATAAAAGCTTTTTATTTTATTAAGCATTAGTTTTTGCTTAGCAATTTGTACTGAAACTGTTTCTCCCATCTGTCCTTGGTTTTCATCCATATGTGGAGCCTCAGTGTGTCCCTGATATTTGTCAATTTGTCAAAGCTTTGGCACAAGGTGGAGGAAAATAGACCAAAAACTAGAATCTTCAGTCAGAACATACTGAAATCATGTGGATTGGATTCAACTCCAAGAGTCATCGTAACGTCTTCAGCTTTTGATTAGAAATTAAACTTAGAAGTGAAGGGCATGTAGCTCTAAGGATCACTGTAGCTTTAGCTAAAATGAAGACCAGAACGACAGGCCTGTTCTGAAAGAAGTCATACTTGATACAAATGTGAAGAACTGACAAAAGCCACTACTAGCAAAAGCAGACTCTAAATACGAAAATCAATTCAGTCACACTGTGATGACACCACTTCTAAGTGGTGCCAAATTTTATAGTTTTCAGATCATACCAATTTTGCTTTAATAGGCACTGATTTTGGAAAAAGGATCTATGCATATAATGCTAGTTTTTCTGAAAGTACATTTGTTTGTGTGTACAAATTAGGTTTATGCCTAAAAAGAAAATATGCAGCTGTGTGTTTTTACCTGTGTCTATTTACCTGTGTTTCTTCCCCGTACTGTTATTTGTAGAGGGTTTGTTACTAATGAGTCACTCTGAGAAACTGTGCTTTATGAGCAAGACAGCTGCAAAGTGAGATGCCTGCAAGTCCCTGTACTCAGTGTAAGTGCCCAGAGCAAAACACTAAGACAACACATGCATTCTTTTAAAAACTGAGAGCAGCACTACTCTGTAAAAGCAACTAGTGATGCATCTTTTGTGGTTCTGCATTTCCAGGCCACTGCTTTATTTGCCGAATGTTCTCCATATAGTTGATTGAAAAAAGTAGGTGGACCATAATAGGAAAAATACTTTTAAAATGAGATCTTTAGTGATTCTTGGGTATGGATGATTCAGAAATACTAGTATAATGGGGATTTTATTGGAATTTTGCGATGTTAGTTTTAGGTTATAGAGAAATGTCTGAATAAACAAGTGAAAAGTCTGAATAAACAAATCAAATCCCCCACCAGACATGAAATAACTACATCTTCAGAAGTTATTCTTGACAAAAAACTGCTTGACAGTTATTGAGCTAACTTTCAAGTTACCTTTGTGTAAACTGAATTTGATTGTTCATTCCTGGCAAAAAATGCCTGCAGCTCTTGAGACCCTTGCAATGATAAGATAAAAATATTGGAACTATGAGGATAAAATATAAATAAGTATATATGAGAATCTGCTGTCTTTGTTTTTTTCTCTCATGGAATTTTTGGGACAGAATATTTTCCCATACACTCTGCAAATCCAAAGCCCACTACCATTGGCCTGCAAGTACTTATTCTGTTTTCTGTTGATCAGCAAAAATCTGTATCTGGATTCTCTTCTTGTCTGGTTTATTAATAAGACTAATGTCCAAAAGTGATTAAAAGAAAACCCTTAAAAGGTGCTGAGTTTGTATTTTGGTGGGAAAGGAATTTTAAATAAGGAAAGCCTTTGATTACTCAGTGATGCTGGGGCTTTCTTGCTTGGTTTTTTTTTTTTTGGTTTTTTTTTTTTTTTTTTTTTTTTTTTTGTTTTTTTTTTTTTTTTTTTTTTTCATTCTGAGTTTTCCTTTCTCCCCACCCAGAATATTCCAGGAAAATAATTTCTTCTGTACTTAAAAATTCTGGAATTTTAATAATTGAGTCAAAGATTTTTCTTTTCTGACTGATTTTTCAGTATTTCCTGTCAGATTCTTATAACTTAGCTTATGGTCTTCAGAATACTGTTATTTCCTTGACTTCTATTTTCTTCCTACATTCCTTATGCTTCTGGCTTGCAGTGAGTTACATATAACCTCTGCCTACTCTTGGCTGAGTTTCTTGGGTATTCCTGTTTGAGTCTTTGCTGCTGTTGAGTATGACGATTTTATGCCAATGGTGTGACTTACAAAACTAACTAAACCTTGTATTCAATAAATTAGGAATGAGACTGTTGTGAAGTGAGTGAGCATCTCAGAGAGTGTCATCTTAGTAGAAATGAAATTCTCCTGCCCAAATACCTAGGAGAATCTGAGGTCTAATGCTTAGCTTGCACCCTTTAGTTATCCTCTTCTCAAATCCTCTGTTACAGGTCAATAAAAGACTTTCTGAGAAAGAGAAAAATCTTACCTTTGCTATTTTCTGGGTCAGATGGCCTTTTAAGGGATCTAATGGGTACATAACAACAATGGGCATTGTTGACAAGGAACAACAACGGGAGCCTGATAGGATTCTGTTAGACTTTGTGGAAAGAGCCCAAATGGAAGATGCCAAATAAACAGCCTACGTTCGACCTGGAAAACATGGATGCAGGATTTCTGAGAAATTAAAGCCAGTCTCTATAATATCTTTTGTTGAAATGATGTGGATCTCTGTTAGTGAAAGAAGTTGGCAATTCCTGTCACGGAGGTGGAAAATCAGGGACCCAGTGAGGGCAGCAGGGACTGACTCTGAGTGTGGCAGGCTCGTTTCTTTGATCACCTAAGCTGGTGTCTCTGATACACAAACTTCAGAATCATATCTATTTGACGATTTCTCTATTAAATCAAAACTGGTTATGGGACAAAATATTTCTCAGTGTCTAACAGTTAAATGTTCCCGATTTGCCATGACACGTGGATGCCAACATTCAAATGTTGCTGTCTGTTCAAAGTCAATTTGCAACTGTATGTTCTTTTTCATGGGAAAGGGAGAAAAAACAATGTAAAAATTGTCATACATTCTTGCTGCCTTTTTTTCTTTTCTTTTTTTTTTTTTACCCCCACAGAAATTGTCTGTCTCTGATATCAAACCAGAAAGTCTGTATAGTCTGTATTTTGGGATTGCCTCTACAGCAGGTCTAGGTGCCTCCTTCTTCAAGAGCTTAGCAAAGTCACTGCAATTGTGACAAGATTAAACAAGATTAACAATGAACCTGACCTTCAGCAGATTTGTGTTTTACTTTCTTGAATCTTCATTGCCAAGAAAATTGCCCAAGCAAATCTTGGGTGAAAATTGCAAACAGAATATGTTAGATCGGGTTACTCCTCTGTGTTGGAAAAAGAAAAGAAAAAAAATGTTTGTCTGGGTTTTTATTATATTGTTCAAACAACATAGATAATATGCTTGTGGATTAGTCTTGTGGGCTAAACATTTGAAAGTGCACTTCAGATTAGCTGAGGAATAAACATGATTGTTTCAATGGAAAAAACACTTTGATCAAGCTGGAGGATCAGTGCACAGAAGATATAAGCCACAAAGAGAAGCAGAGAGAATTATGTCTGGTGCTATTCAATCAATAGAGCCCATATTTGGGATGAAATAAGCCAGAGTTAGAAATATAAAAGTAAGGGTGTAATTTCATTAGAATAACATACTTGCATTCTAAAAGGGAAGGAGGTCAGTTTTCTTTCAACATCTATGTAAGTTTGTGGTTCTACCCTATAGTGGTTTGTTTCTTTATTTTTCACCTCCTTCTTAATGCCTCTCTCCTTTTGAACAGTCACAGCTTTTACTGCTGCCTTTTATAGTGTTCCACAAGTTAACCCTTTCAAAGCAAATATTTTCTTCAGCCAGCCTCAGGCTACAAAAGAATCTCAAAACTACAGTGGAATTATTTGAGTCAGAAAGGCTTAAAACCTCTCTAACAAATTAGGTAAAAGAAGACTGACATTTCATTTATTAAAATAAGGAATGGGGAATGGTAATATTGATTTATGTTCCTTTTTTTTTCTTTCTCTGGTTTGTTAATATAAATCAAGTTTTAAAATTCAATTAATTTCTAGCACTTCCCATACTCATGTATTCAACAACATCACAGGCAGACAATGACAGGAAAATATATTAATCCAGATGCCTTCAGTTCATGAAGAAAAGAGTGAATGTTCTCTTTTACATTTACAACCAACTGTATATGAATAAGATAAATTTTCTCTAAAAATAATGTCTGGAAGCTTTTTAGTTAAGGCTAGTTTTAAAATCTTAAGGTAACAATATGGGACTTGAAAATACCTGTAAGGATGCCAGTAAGTGGCTAGTAGGGACATAATCTTTTGTCAGTATGCATTTTTGTGAAACTTTGAGGTGTGAAGACTGTTAAAGAAACATAAATGACATAAAAATCAGCATTTTTCTTCACTTCAAATCAATACACATACACTTTTCCAAACTTCTGGGTAACAAAATATTTTTACCCATGTTTATTGGTCTGAGATTTACATGGGCCAGCTCATTTCTTTCTTCTTGCATTCTTCTTTAACATTAGTGTACAAGAGGAGAAAAATGAGAGTTGAGCTGAGTTGAAACTTCACTTGTTCTTTTCATTTTAAGATAATTTATTTTTATTTTGTTTGTTGTCATTGCTTTTCTTTCTTTCTTTCTTTTTTGTAGGTCTCAGAATGAGTCTTTGGTCTTCTTTGGCTGCCTCCAGAAAGTAGAAGATGCTCGAGGGCCCTCAGTCATCTTAGCATGTGACCAATGTGTTAATTTGAGCATTCTGACTTATTGAACATCTATGACACAGCACACCAACGGGCCAATATCAAAATTTGCTCTGCACTGTGGTTTCTGCTCCACAGAACACTTTCCATGACACTCCTGGGTCAGCAGTTGTTTGTCAGCCTGTCTGGTGCTGGAAGGACTGGTGGGTTTTGCTGATTTATTACAGCTGTCTGAAGCACATCTCAACAGCACTTTTTCTGTGTTTGTGTGCACATGTAAGAGAAGTGGGCACAGAAGGGAGAGGTGACTGTAGTAATCTTTTACCCATTTGTGCAGGAATGGAATATTTCCTGACAACTCCAGTTACCATCTGAATCAAGTTTACTCCTGCTGTTAGACTTTTGATATACTGTTTTTATGCAGAAAACATGTTGCTCTGCATTTCTAAATCAGGTTGGAGGTGTGATATAAAATTCTCTTGGGGGCATTTTGAGGTAAAATTGTTTCCTTTTATTGCAAGACTCAACTCACACTGAAAAAATGGGCAATCATACCACAGGAGTAGCTGTGTTACAGAATTCCTCCATGACATTAGATTCTGCTGAACTCCAAGCCATAACTTATATCACACCTAAAGTCATTAAGTGCAGAGACAAATTGCTTCATAGAGGCAAACCCTTTGTTACAGGATTTTTTGTCTTTCATCTTACTGTTCTCTTTGCCATATGTGGTCTGTGGAATAATATCTAGGATTGCTATTTGAAAATGTTTCAGTTGGCTTGGTTTAAGAAACCTCCACTCTCATCTATTGTAACCAAATTTTGAAAATAAATTATAGCCCTGTGGAGACACGAGTGGAGAAAACAGCAGGCATCAGATGACATTTTGATAGTTAAATGGCCTATTGCTGTTGTATTACTTGGGCTGCTGATTATTTCTGTTTCTTTGTTTACAACTATAAAATTGTTAGCTTTGCAAAGGAGAACCTGCCTCAGGTGAAAAAATAATGATTCTTAGTTAAGGCTGGACCCAGAGGGAATGAGAAATTCTCAGAAGGAACATTTTGTGCTGTACTTCAGCACACCACAGGCCCAATCTAGCATTCAGGCAAACAGAACTAAATACAGTGCCTAAATGTGCATACTAAACCCTTGCCAGAAGCTACAGTTATTAAATAATACCAGGAGCTCCTGATCTCCTACTAAAACAGTTGGAGCTGACTGCCAGGCTCATGTTTTCTGGGCAGATTATTTCAACCCTTTGGGAAAAGGAGAGCCACTCTAAGAAGTTAATACCTCTGGGGAAGTATATTGGAAAGCTTCATTTGATCTTCTGTGACATGTATGACAGTATCTCATTTTCAAGCTGGAAAAGTCCTGTCCATGGGTTATGCCACAACCAAAATGCATAAATAAGGCTCCAAGTAAGAAAAGGAAAGTGCTGGGATATTGGAATGAGTGGCAAATGTTATCTGAAGCTCTTACTTGAATCCCACTATTAAAAACACGCTGACAAAGCTCTCTGGGATAACTGTGGTACATTAGTGACTTATTTGTGCTGTTTGGCTGAGTGGATGATAATTGTCAGCACGAGAAAGGTGTCAGCAATCACAGTGTTTTAAACCTCTCTGCCCAGACTGGTAAAAGGACAGCTCACTGAAATCACAGTCCTCTCCACTGCAATCCTTCAGCGTGAATGGCACTAATTTTGTTGTGGCTTTTGTATGGAAAACAAACGTTACCACCAAAGTCCCCTGAAAAAGCTGTTGTATAATTCCAGTGATTGATTTAAAAAAAAAAAAAAAAAAAAAAAAAAAAAAAAAAAAAAAAAAAAAGTAGAAAGAAGCTTCTTCCACTATCCACATCAGCCATTATGAGTTTTTACAAACAATTGCTGCAGGTCTCCCAGTGATAGAGCTATGCTGGAGAATGGCTGCTGCACAATAGGTTAGAGACCTATTTTAGACCAAATTGAGATACAGAGCCATACTGGGGCAATGTCTTGCCAATCCTTGACTGCCTTGGACATCTGGTCCTTCTGGAGAAGGATATTACCACACATGTTTTGTATCAGTGAAACAGAATTGCTGGACTATACTGTTGATTCCAATTACAACACTGTGTTTGAAAAAGCATTTAAAAGCAGCACCTACTTCTCCCTGTTCCTTCAGCTCTCTAAATCTTTTTGATACTGTTGGCTCTGAAATACATCGAACGGGACAGTAAAAATAGCATTTCAAAATGCTTCACTCTGCAAGGTTTTCTGTGCTGACTTTTTTTGCCTTTTTTTTTTCGCTGCTGTAACTAATAAAGCCGTGATTCTGTTTTCTTGGCAGTATAGCAACTGATTTGAACTGAAATGAGAAAATTGGGACCGCTAGGGCAAAAGTCAATGAGCATCTGCAAGCCGTGATGAAGATTTCTTATCAGTAATGAGGACTAGATACTCCTGGCCCATTCTTCATTGAAACAAATACAATTCAAAGACAGACATTGCTTCTAATGGCTGGTGTTCTTTCCTAATCCTTAATCCAGAGAAAGGTTCCTGTTTTTAAGAAGGAAAGCCTTTTTCACAATGCTTTCCTGCCTTTCCTTGTGCAGTGTAGAAGATAATTTCTATATTTAAAGACGGGAAATTGTGGTATATTTGCCAGCTCTGTTATGGCCTCTCAGACCTTGGGAAAACCATTTTTCCTCAGTTATTCCTTTGTGAAGTAAATGCAATGATACCTTTTTTTTGCATGTTCCTTAGGAGACTTGATTGATGATTACAATGGGCTTTCTCAGCTAGAATGCAAGGAAGAACAGAATTTATTACAATAATACCAAATCAGGGGTCGCTGTAACCTTCTCTTCTTCCGGGGTGAAAAAAAATATACTGCTATACCTTAGCCTTTCTCTGACCAGTATGCTCACTGTGTGTTGATTTAAAATGTGCAGGCCTATTTTCATTGGAAAGGAGCAGAATTTTCAGCTGTTCATGAGAAAAAACCCTCTGTAGAATGGAATTTAGAAAGCACTAAACATCACTGGCTTTGTTTCTCACTGAGAAATGAAGGGTTGACTGGAGAGTTACTGGAAAGAAGTGGCAAAGCTCACTACAATCAATGGCACAAGGGAAAATTTGGTGCCACTTGGTCCAAAGCTCTTGATGGTTGTATTGTCAAAATCAAACCAGGAACAGAGAACAGGAAAAATACAGGAAAAAATGTAAAAAATTATTAAAAGACCTCCAGAAAAAGATGTGTATTTATTGGATAATATTATTACACCATTACATTGCTGACATAATAACAAATCAATGAAAGGAAAATTAAATATTTTTTACATGAATAATGTAGTAACATATGATGTAGCTTTAAAGTGTACTGACCCGGATATATCAAGCCTAAGTAATCATTTCTTGGCTCTTATGAAATCATTGCTTGACTCTGAAATTGGAATAATTTCATGAGTGTGTGGAAACAAGAATGAGGTCACCTCCATCTTAATTAGAAAAGGATAGATCAAACATCCAAGGCATACTTTCTTGTTTGCTGTTGACTCACTTAGATTGGTATGATATAGTCCTGGGGCAGTATTTTATGGTAGCCTATTTTGCTGCTTTATGTATCATACTTCTTTTGCCTTTCTTTCTGACAATAATATAGGGTTAATCATGCTTGCAAAACTCTTAAATTCCTTCTGTTTTTATCTGAAAAATGGAATGAGGTGAGCAAAACATTCAGATAAATAACATTTAATGCAGGCTTTATAAAAACCAGAGGTCTCAATAAAATTTTAAATCCTTTTAGTCAGCTATTCTTCTAATTAATTTTTATTTCTCCTTTGCTGGAAGAGCTGTCAGGCTGTGTACAATGAACATGTGGTTCTTTATTTCACATTAATGTGTTCAATAAAATAAAATTATACAGTTGAATATGGATCACAAACTAATTTGTATAAACACTGATTGTTTCAGAGCACTGGGAAACTTCTTTGTCTTGGTGTGTATGACTGCATTTCATTAGACAGGAAATATACATGTTATGGCTAGATTTTTAGTTTAAAAAAACACTGATATGGAAGACATTGATTGACAATTGGTTCTGCTGTGTTCCTCCTTCCTGGAGTAATGAAATAATTGCCTCAAATGAGATACATGACTGCTATCTTTCCCATTTTGTTTACCAAGTTCCTGAGTCAGTAGTCTGAAATCCAGTGATGATCCTTCAGTGACAAGAGTATTGTATAAGGAATTTTTCTGAGATGAAAATATATATACAAATACTCATAAATTAACAACAAAATAAAAAATATTATTTATATTATGTACAAGGCTGAGTCTTTACACTTTGATACCTGCTGTGAACCTATAAGACATACTGAACTTTCATGTCTTTATATCACCCTAAAATATAAATAAAGTGAGGTCAAAAGCTATGGTTATAATTTTGACATTGATGTATTTATGTCAGTGTGGTCAAGGTTTCTTGACAATTACTTATCCGTGGAATCTGAGTTGTGCTTAGATTGGCAGTCGGTCATTTGTCTTCAAAGATATGCACAGATTTAATCTTTTGTTAAAGACAGTCATTAGAAACCTTAATCCTAGGCCTCAAAACATGGAAGTCAATCAGAATGTTGGAGCTCCTGAATTTCCAGGCAGGGTGTATTGTTTTTAACAAGAGGTCAATATTCAAATTTAGTAGTCTCAGCAGAGCTATGATGAGAGCAAAACAACTGTTTGGGCTCAAAATAATAGACGGGCTCATCTCCTTCATAACAATATGGCCATTGTCACTGCTAAGCTAGGGCCCAGTTAAACATTCAGTTAAAAAGGTTTCTTGCTGCAGAGAAAATACACAGTATGATAGCAAAGACCCCTATCATCCACAAGCAGCAATGCTTCCAGGTAAATTGCTGTGAGAGGAAATCTTTCAGGTGCTAGGGTAAGCTTTTCTTGAGATTTCTTTTCTTGAGATGGGTGTCTGCACTTTGCAGATGGAAACACAGAAAGGAGAGAAAGGAGGCAAGAACTAAATGCTGTGAGTGGCCACAGACTGGATAGCAGAGAGATAAGGGAGAAAAAAATCCAAACCCAGTCTGCTGAGATGTGGATTTTGCTTTGGGTCCATCATTAATCGTTTTCTGTGTGTTGTATAGAAATTGGTTGGAAGGAGGATACCTGTAAAAACAAGGTAGCAGGTTTGGTGTTTTTTTTTTTAGATTTTGTTATAAGTGTTTCTTTGTTTGTTTTTGATTATGTTTTTGTTGTTTTGTATTATTTGGAGAAGGACTGGTGCCTCGACTGTGGGAGGACAGATCTTATGTGATTTGAGTAGATGCCTTTTGTGTTTCTCTCATTTAAATGGCATAAAATGGCAAGAGTCATAGGGTATAAGTATGAAGAAAGAATGAAAGCTTTTATATAGATATCTTTCTAGGAGCATAAATTGCCCTCAAATGGAGTTTAATATTTGATTCAGACAGGCAGTCACTTGGAATAGTAAGCTGGATTGCAGCAATGTACTCAACAATCTTAGGGGCTGGAGGGATGTATTTGGGGAAGTGTTGAAATGTAAATCAGGCAGAGGGTGATTGAGGAAAAGGAGATTCAGACTGAGGAAACCTAAACTTGCACAAACCTGTCAAAGATGTGTCTTATTGTCCAATGCATTATCCCCCTATGATTAATGTGAATTGGAAATACATTATAGTGTGTGATATTCATGCATGATGCAAACCCATTAAAACAAGCCTTATATGATTTATTTGTATTAATGTAATATTAAATGCTAAAAATTGAGTTGATGTTAAGGCAAAGGTGCAATCCAGTACAAACAAGGACAATTTGAGTTAAGAGAACCTTATAACAATTTTACTAACTCCCAGGACATTAACAAATGTAGCCCCTACACTGTGAATAACGCTACACACAGTAGTAGGTTGTTTGTGAAGCCAAAACATGTAGGAACATTTTGGTATGGCAAAGTTCTCAGAGAGTTTCTGCAAATGCACAATCAGAGATTAAATCATATTTCCCCCATCTTTTTTTGTTTAGTCAGGTATTTTTGGAGATGGCCACACAAATTTGAAGCACTGGACTTTTAAAGTTTTCTTGAAACCCTTCTAAAGTGTATCTTAATGATTGAACATGTAAACCCACTTATTTATGCAGCATGCATTGCATTCCCAAGGCATCAAGCCTACACTTTTATACTGAGCCCTCTTTTTAGATAACCAGCAAAACAAGGCAAATGAGAAAGGCTGATCTGAAAACCTTGTGCAAATATTAATGAATTTGTTCTCACAAATCCCCTGAGAAGTATTCCTGTCGTTTCAGGCATTACATTAAATACATATATGAGCCCCACTGTATTTTTAAAGCTTCTTTTCTGTGGGATCTGACAAAATCTCTGAAGAGACTACTTTTTATGATCCTTGCTCATTTCATAAGTCAATTTTTTTTTGTTCCCATTACAGAGGAAAATGACCTTTTTTGCTGGGAATTGTGGAAGGAGAATCAAAACTATTGAAGGACTATACTAAAGTCTCAGCTAAAAGGAAAGCTAGAAAAGCAGGATATTAAATCAATTGATAGCTCCACAAGGCTGTAATACAACAAAGTAAAAAGGTTTGTGTTTAAGCCAAAATGTGAAATCATTACTAAGCACTTTTGCTAAGCAGTTTAATTTATGAGGGAGCTAACTTTACAAAGCCATACTCTGCAAGACTCAAAATATGACAGCAGTTTTAGAATGAACAAAAGAACCAGTAATCCCCAGCCCAAAATATTCTGAATCCCACAGCAACATGGCTTTAATGTGGCATCTCTGTGATTTATAGTGTACAATTATAATCCTTTGGAATAAATTGGCACTGACTGCTGTAACGTCTTAAAGCTATTCAGGCAGCACATACAAATTGAGAAGTTAAATCACAGCCTCTGCCCAAGATTACATCCTATATATATTTTTTAAGTAGACTATCTCTTTGGAGATAGGTAATTCAATTGAGAAAAAGTTCTTTTAGGAAAAGATTTAGGAGCTCATTGAAAAAATTGAAGCTTTTCTTTGGTGTTAATTCTAATTATCTACAGAATCTCTCTGTGTCATCTCAGTCTTCATAAACATCTTTAAAGCAGATCTGGATATCTTTTTTGCTGAAGTAAGGGTTCCTCACTGAAGATTTACGGACAGGAGCTGAGCCTAAATAAAAGCCCATGAGGTGTATTAGAGAGGTGTATTTTATATGCCCCCAGAGGTCTTGTCCTGCCTCTGGCTGCCTGGTCCTGAGGATGGGGACTCCTGAGCTTTGTTCACCAGACTTACACAAGTGTCTCAGATATCCCGTGACACACCAGTGGCAGTGGATGCCCATACCTCAGCTGCTGAATACCAGCCTTGGATGAACTGCTTATTAACATGACTGAGGGCAGTCTGCAAAGAAGACATTCAAGAGAGAGAACTCTGGGCAAAACTGTCAGTTGGGGCAGAGCTTCAGGTGCCTGGCAGAGCTTCAGGTGTGCTCGCTGCCAATGCTGTTGTTTACTGTCCAATATTTCTGTGCATTCTGTTACTCATAGTGAGCTCCTAGGTACCAACAGGCAGTTTGGGGGGGCATATGAGTTATTGCTCCATCCATGGGGCATCTAACAGCACTATTAAAACAACAGGCTGTTTTCCTGGCCACTTCAAGTCTAGAAGCAATTTGAGCTATTTGGTCTGGAACACAATCTAATACAGTACACCAGAGCAAAGCAGGGAAGAACTTGCACTGCACTCCAGGAGCTGAGGTGCTGGGCAGTGCAGGGCAGGGCCATGACACTCCCCAGAAAAGAAGCCTTGGTACAGTGAATTCCTCATTTACTGAAGTCATGACCTTCCAATGACACAAAACCACCTAAGATTTGGAATATATCAAAGGGGAGGGCTAATAAATTGCTGTAGTTTAATGAAAGTAAAGAAAGAAATGGAAGTAAAAAAAAAAAAAAAAAAGCCTATAAAATAACACACCAAACCAAAATAATCTTGTATCAAAGGAGAAACAAACAGCTCAGGAATGAGTTTACATTAGCTGTAGTCATGCAGTTATCCTTTGCAGTGTCCTGAGGCCACTTGAAAGCTCCTTGCCCTAAAACTGATGACTAAGGCTTTCAAAATCTCTCAAGCAGTAATATACTTGTAACTTCAAAGTTAAGGAAAGTTTCTGCTGTCCATCTTTGTAGAGAACAATCAGGAGTTTGCCACTTCTGACAGAAGACTCTTACCTACTACTTCTGAGGAGCAGCCAAGGCCTTTGGTCACTGAATTTGGTCACATGCTCCTGCTGTGGAAGACAATAACACGTGTGCAGCTGCTCAACCTCTGTGCCTTGCACACAGGATTGGGCCCTCATTACTTTTAAGTGCTGGAAAATTCTTGAGTGGCTGTTTCTGCCAGGCAGACTTGCCACTGCTCTAGTGCAAAAAGAGCTGGTCCTGGATGTAATTAGCTGGCTGTTACGGCCTCAGACAGAAGGGAACTCCTTCCCTGATTACAAACACAGTGAAAACAACTCCTTTGCAGCAGAGGGAATGCAAAACAGAGTCGTGCTCTGCCAAACCACCACTGCTGTAAAGACCAGATTGTTGCATAAATGGCAGTAAATCCTGGGCTGCTAAAACTGTCTTTGAGGCTATGCTAGTTCAGAATCTAGCTACAGACAATCCCTTTGGTCACTGAGAAGAGACAGGCTGAGGATTGCTCTCTCTTTGGGCACTTATGCAGTTGAAATTGCTGTTTGCTTGGAAAGAAGAAGCAGATTTTAACTTCAATATACTGCTAAAAATACAGAAAGTTTTCTGTATGCAGGAAAGTTATTGGGAAATGGGGACTGGTTTTCAGTTCGAAAAAAAAAAAGAACAAGTGGGCTGCCCTGCTCTGATCACATCTCTTAAACAGAAAGTGTGGGAGTGTGCTCCTCCCTCTCCCTCTCCCTCTCCCTCTCCCTCTC
>VXBR01010516.1:1551463-1669161 GCA_013400215.1 Cisticola juncidis
TTTGGATTTTTATATTTATTTTTATATTTTTTTTTCTATTTCTGACAAGGTGTTAAGTGATTGGATTCATCCACACTGCTGGACTCTGCTTCAGGTCAAAAGTGGGCTGCAGGATTTTTGGGAGTACTTCTCATACAATTGGGGCCATTCCAAAATCATTCTGTGGCAAGTGGAAAATGAAGCTGTCATCAGTCCAGGACCAGCTCAGCATAAGGGCAGAGGAGCTCCTTCCTCTTGCTCTGTTTCCTTTTAGGTCCATTTTTATTGCTGAAGAAAGTTTTCAAGGGTAGTGAAACCCTCATGCAGCACCTCTTGGCTCTGGATATCAAAACCTGTAAAGGAAACTTCTTATATCTGTGTGTTTGGCTTGAATTTATTACTTCAAGGAAAGACATTTATTAGTGGTGACTTCACCTACACAAATTTTCTGGTGGTCACAGACCTTTCATAGCAAAATTTTAGTGATATAAGCATCCAGCTGATGTGGGAATATGCTTTTCACTAAAGAGCTGTTCAAAGCTGCTTTGGTCTTTCTTGCTTGTACTTTATTCAAAGACCATATTGGAGTAGGATGTGGTAGTCACTAGTCAGACATCAATTGTGTTGCCTTTATTTCCTAATTAGTAGTCCAGCTGTGCAAATAATTAACTTTTGTTTGTTTGTTTATATTTTGCTAGTTTAATCAAGGGTGTGGGGGACTGTTCCAGGTTAAACATTTGGTTTCATTTTAATTTGCTTTTGAATAAAATTAAAATGTTTTCAAAACCTTTTGAGACTGGAATCTTAATATTCTCTTCTGAAAGTCTCAAAATAAAATGTTTTGGCTTTTAGAGAAAGTTTTTGACTGTGAAAATCTGGTGAGCTTGATGTGTGTTTGTGAAAATTTTGGTAATATGAATTTATATCTTTTTGGCAGTCAAAAAACAGCTGAAATGCTTTCTGTAGCTCTAATTGCTCATTTAAATTGTATGGTACATTCAAATACATTCATTGCCCAATGTCTTCTCTGAGAAATTGTATCGAATCTATACCTGCAATGGAATGTTTTTAAGCTTTTTCTCTTCTCCACGCTCTTTTTTTTTTTTTTTTTGGTTTTTGAACTATTTGAAAATGCAGCTGCTAATATTTTCCAGGTTGGTACTAAAGCTGAAACAGCTGGTTAGAAGCACTCTGCTTGTTTTCGTGTTCATCCCTGCACTCTGTTACACAAGGCAGCTGGAGCAGCCAGTAGCTGAAAGCCTGACCACTTGCTGAGATCCATCTTTCATTTATTTTATCTCCTTGCCCGCGTTTACGTCTGGTGACGTGGTAGGCTGAAGAAAGAAAGTTGAGAAGGTCAGGCTATTGTGTTGCCTCTGGAGCTTGTGTGTTTGCCCTTCCTGAGTCTGTTTATTCTCTGAATCATTTGACATGCTGCAATTCTGCCCTGACCTTCAGCCTATTGCTAACTTCAGTGCTTTGCCTCACGGCCACGGTTCTGCAATGCAAGGAACAGACTCTGGGGTGTCTCATCCCACATTAGGATCCCCATGACTCAAAGCTTCCATCCAGTTTAACTTTACAGTACGGACCCTAAATTGCTCAAAAACTTTTTCCAGCTGAACTACATTTTGGCAAACTTCATGGTGTCTTGCCTTGTATCCCTACCAGCAACTGATTAAACCTGAACTGGCTACATCAGTGGAAAATGTGACAAGGCACTCAGCCCTAGTTGTGGTCAGTTCCACTCAGCTCTAATCTGGCAAAGAGAGGCACAACCCACTGCCCCAGCTGCCCCCAGCTGAACTGTTACCTTCATTCCCTTTTCCAATAGTCCCAAAGAGCACAGTCTCCTTAGAAAAATTCCAGTCACCACCCCTCGAAGTGCTCAAAAGACATGTGGATATGGCACTTGGGGACATCAGCAAATTTACAGATGACACCAAGCTGAGTGGTGAGATTGGTATACCTGATGGATGTGATGCCATTGTCAGGGACCTGGAGAAACTCAAGGTGCATGCAGTACCTCTTCTCTAAGGAAAGGCTGAGAGAATTGGGATTTTTCAGCCCACAAAACGCTTTAGGGTGACCTAATTCCAACTGTGTAGAACCTGAAAGGAGCCTATAACAAAGATGAAAAGAAACTTTTACAAAGGCATGTAGTTAGAACAAGGAGAATGGCTTCAAACCAAAAGAGAGTAGATTTAGATGAGGTATTAGGAAGAAATTCTCTACTATGAGAGTGATGAGGCACTGGAACAAAGTGGATGTCCCATCACTGAAAGTGTTCAAGCTCAAGATGGATGGACTCTGAGCAATCTGATCTAACAAAAGGTGTCCCCGTCTCCACAGTGGTGGGGTTGGGACTGGATGGTCTGTGAGGTCCCTTCCAAAACCAACCATTCTATGATTCTATAATTTTGTGACCATGGTAGTTCTGTGTCAACAGTTGAACTCAGTCTTAGAGGTCTTTCACAACCATAATGATTCTATGACTCTGTGATTTTATGACTGTACAATATGGCTGTGAGGGCTGAGTGCTGTAACCAAGCTCATGCATACTGGCATAGCTCTTTAAGGCATTATTTTTGTTGGTTTCATTCAGATATTTTATTCTGTGTTGGAGATTTGGAGTAGAGAAATTAGTGTTGCTGGCAGACAGGTGAAATAAGTCAGCTCTCTACAGTCTGTGTCTTGATTTACTAATACTAAGAAATTAAATGGAATTTTTTCAAAATAACCTAAGATGCTATGCTAACACTATTATAGAGAGATGTTGTTTGTAACTTTTATTCTAGAACTATTTTTTAATTTATTTTTTATTTTTATGAAGGAACTCTGTGAAGCAAGCATTTACGCATAAGAAATGGGACAAAGGAACACTCTCCTTGTCCATTATCTGTCCTATTTGACTGGACAAAAGGTTTTTGTTATAGTTATAAACCTTAGTCTTTTAGACTGGGTTGATTTTGTTTGCTCCTATGTTTTCCATGATTAATAATGTGTGTTTCAACAATGTCTACTGACCTGTAATCACTGTGGAGGAGTTTGGTCTGCTAGATTTTGCACAGAAAAACCCCAGAGATACATGTCTTCTGAAAACTGTGAAAAGTGGCAAGGATTGAATGATAAACCCAAGAGCCTACTATATGTGATTAATCTTATATCATGATTATTGCATTGAATTACCTGTGCCTTATAGTGATAACAAAAGTGAAATAAATATAGCTGAAAGGGAAAAGAAGTGTAAAGATGTTGAAACCAAAAATATTTGTAAATAGACAAATGCTATTGTCACAGTAATCTTTCCTGTCCTGTCCTTTCCTGTCCTGTTTTTCCATCTACACATCTGTGGAAATGCAAGCCAATATTTAAAAGAAATACCTACAAGAACATTGGCAAGGAGAATAAACAAATCATATAGCCTTTTGATTTAAACCAGGCTTTAATTTTGCACATCTACTTAGAACTGGAAATGAACCTAAATGCCACAGGTTTCCAGTAACTACATGGGATTTCAGACTTACTAGAATCCAGTCATTCATGAGCCTTTTCCTTTCATATTTGCCTGTTCCTGTGCCATGCTCCATCCTCTGCTCCTGAGGTGCCTTTCCTCTGATGCAGAGTGCTGTGGGAATGGATCTGAACTCATGCCATTTTTATTAGAGGGTGGAGCGAGCTCCTTGCCAGGCAGCTGGCAGGAGGAGCGCTGCGGCAGTGCCATCTGTTTCAGCGCTGCCTGCTAGAGTTCTCCCCTCGCTAGATGTGCCATTGCCATCTAATCAAGACAAGGAAGTGGTTAATGTTAGAGGGGCTGTCATGGAAAACACTCTCTCCAGCCTGAAGGGCTGTCAAAAGCTGTAGCCATGACTATTCTTCAGCTGCTGGTCTTCTTGGTGTTTTTTCCACACCTCCTTTTTGAAAGACTTTGCTGTCTAGCTGATCTATGAACCACTGTGTCTAACTACAGATCCACATGCTCAGAGAAACTGTTGTGCAACACTTCAAATAGACACTGAAAGATAATCTCCTCTTAATTTTTTTTAAGCCTTGTAGCAGCTTCCTGAGGTATACACAGGAACTGATTACTTCATGCAAAGGAAAATGTGAACTCCCTCCCCCATCTCCCATAAATAATCTTCCACACAACTGTAGACACTGACATATTTATCTCTTGGCCCCAAAGGCTGAGGTCTTTGGCAGCAGCTAGGAGTGAAAAAATTGAAAGATGTAGAGTTCCTTTCCACCTCTTCCCCAGTTTACAAGGACTCATTTGGCTGCAGGCCACTGAGTGATGCTGAGCATGCCCTGCAGGCAATTATTTCTTTCATATGAGTGAACTACAATTATATGGACACACAGTAAATTCATTATTTTACTGTCTTCTCCAGGCTATAGGGGCCCCAGTTTGTGTTAAGTGTAAGTGATAGGATTAGCCTTACAATTTAGTGTATAATTATAGTTAGTTAGTTTGGTATAGGAATGTACTACAGAAAAGTCAGCTTGTCTGAGGCAGTAGAAACAGGAGACTCTCTTGGTCTCAGCAGTAGGGAAAATATTACATGGCAAAATAGGGATGCTTGTCTAGACATCCTTATAATAACCTGGATGTGAGGCTGAAAGTCAGCCTTTTCAACAGATCAGTTCCTTCAATGTGTGGAGGTGGTACCACCTGCAAAAGCATCAACACCGATCAATGCGTTTTTTGCAGCCCTGCATGCTAAAGATATCAGAATATAACCACTACTGGGAGCACAGTGTCTGTGGATGCTTAATATCTTTAATCACTTTAAGTTAATATGTCTTCAGTTGCACTTATAGCCAAGCAACTTAAGGAAGATCTGTGTGACAGTGAAGCATAATGATGATGGCAGTGTGGCTGCCATTGGCTAGTTACTGCTTTACAGTCACCAGGAACAATCAGGAGAAAAACGTAAATTTTAAAAATGTGGCTTCCTTTCTAAGAATTAAAACAAGGAATCTGTCACTGATTTGACTTACTCTTTTGAAGTTTTGAACTATTTTTAAGTGTAACATACTAGGACTTATCAGAGGCTCATCACACCCTTCTCATAACGTTAAGCCTTTTCCCAAGGTGCCAAATGGGAGAATGTCTGAGGCAAAATTCACTAGTTTGATATAATGCATCTGACTTTCCAGAAAAGACCCAGCAATAAGCCAAAAAATCCCAACCATTTTTGTACTGTCTTGGTGACCTGCCTGCAACTCTTGTTTTCAGCTTTTGCTGTTGGAACCATAAAAGAAGGCTTCCTGCATCCTTTCATGGATCTGGACAGCAGGTGGACAGGAAGTCATCAATGAGGAACAGGAAACAGAAGGATTAGGAAACAGCCAAGGTCTATTCAGGGGCAATGTTAGGCACAGCTAGAAGTGCTCCCCAAGTGAGAGAAACTTGCCTTTCAGTGGGACAACATGGACAATGCCATGGCAGTTAATGTGCTCTGCAACTGCTCTGCAATTAGGCTGAGTCTCCAGGAAAATACACGCTGAAACTAGTGAAATTTTCTATGACCATCACATGCTCCATGCTTATCTGAAAGTGAGCCACATACACGTGTGACAGATGCATGGCATGTAAGGCAGATTAGATTGGAATGAATGGTACTTTATGGTGCTGGAGAAATCCAAGGATGCAGGATAAGGATTTTGAGAGCTGTTGTTACAGATTGCAGGATGTAACAGGGTCTTCCTTATGAAATACAGCAAACCAATGTAAATTATATTTTAATGTTGTGCTTAACATTGACCCACTTGCAGTAGAAACCCTCTACAGAACAAGGTCTTGGTCCCTCTCTACTTCTGTTTTTGTAAACAGTCACTTCTCTGTTGCACTTCAGGTGTTGTATCAAATGGTGTGAGTACAGTTCAAAGTGGTTTGCCTGTTACATACTATTAAACGTCAGAGAGTTAAAAGTATTGTAGCATCATCTAGAGGCCAGACATAAACTACAGTGCATTGTTGAGTAAAGTCCTTCAGTTGACACATGGATGTTACACATACATGGATGTTAAAAAGATAAGATTCCAGGTAGGATTTTCCAAAGAACATTAATACCAGAAAATAGCTTTCCCAATGAATTCCTTGTGAGCTGAGTTACAGTGAACAAATACATGCATTATATATTAGTGATGTGCAGACAAAATTGCATTTTTCTCCTGCATGTGTAAATAAATAATCAAAGGTGGTAGAATAATTTATAATCTAAGTTTCGCCTACTCACAAATTTGATGGAGATCTGACAAGTTAAATGAAGAGACAAGTATATATGCCCTTTGTGCAGCTGTAATAGACGACAGATTCAATTTGGGTAATAGCTACATGACCTAAGATTCTCATTTTATTTAATGTATGAAGGATAAACTTGGTTGTTTCCATCTGCCAGCTGTAAACTTTGTCTTTTTCTGAATGTATTTAATAGCCAGAGTACAAATGGCCTGTTAGAGAATTTTATAAGGAATGTCTTGCCAGCAAAGTGAAGAGGTTTGAGAAATTTATGAGAAGTGTGTTCATGTGTGAGCAGGAAGAGTGACTTCAATCAAGACAGGTAAAAGATTCAACTTCCACTGTTTTGCAGTGGGTTTTGAAAGATTTTCCCAAGACTAATTAGAAATTTGTTAAAAAACAAGTTTCTAAAGCTAGTCTCTCCTCATTCAAGTAGCTAAGAGTGCCTTGCAAATGTCAAGAAGTTATGTCATTTTCACATTGTAGAATTGGAAGCTGAGCACTTTGCTGATTTGTTCAAACTGATTTACTCAAATTGATACAGTGAACAGGCAGCGTTGAAAATGAAGCTGGTTCCCCTGTGTCTTATTCTTGTGTAGGGAGTGAGGCCTGCTGGCCTCTCTAAGAGGAAGGTTCATGTGGCCAACCAAATTAATTGTCCACAGATGTATATGAGTCTAGAAATACAGATGCAGGAGTACTGGACTGTTGTACAGATTTACTGCCCTTTAAATTCAGTGTTTCTTTCTGAGATATAATATCTTTCTCAAATCAGAAAATCTCCTGGGAAGTCAGCACTGCATTTTCATTGCACTGGCAAACTCCTGAGAAGATGGGCTTTTCCTTTTACAGTCTGAACAAACAGAGCAGGCCAGCTGAGATAGTAACCAGTGAGCAGCCCCCAGATACGAGGAAGTATGGAGAGCAGAGCCAGAGCAGCTGAAATGCTCTCCCAAGCACTTTTTGCTCTTTTTTCTTTGCAGTTTTGGTGAATATCTCTGAAAGGGTCAGTGGCAGGGGAGTTTCTTCTGCCCAAACCTAGCAGTCACTGCACATGTCACTGCAGGAATAGGATTTTGGTTCTTTGGGAAGCAACAGGCCGTTCTCTGAAATATCCCGCTCTCTAAATGCACAGCTTTCATCAAAACAAATCTCCTTAGCTAACATTCTGTCTACATCCCCCCAAAATGTAAGATTTTGGGTTCAGATTTCACGTGTGAAAACTATTGGTTTGGACTGCTTTCCCTCCAGGGATCTGTGGTTGTAGCTGTATGCATGTTTGTTGAGCATCAGAGTGTTTGTTTATACCTTTTGTTTATACCTTTTGTACCTTAGTTTGCCTAAAACTATCCTGTCTCAAGTGTTCATATAAAGTCTGTGAAAACACTTGAATCCAGGAAACTGAGATTATTGAACAAATAGCCTCAGTTAAACTGTAGAGTTCAGGAGCCTGAGTTTGGGAAAGACAAAGAGCTTGTTGCATATAATTACATTTATTTATACTTTAAATGACACATGGAAATGTTCAGATATTTGTGTTTAATCAGGTGTGTAAATACATTGAATTAAATAAAAACTGGCTTAGGGTTCTTCCTTAATACATGGTCTATTGTTTGTGTAAGTGGAATAGTAGAACATTAAAAGTATAGTTTATTTCAGGGGTATTCCTCCATATGTAGGGTTAATATGAATACCTTATGAAGAGAAATTAGAAGTTAGAAATTAGATTCTAAAATTAGCATTTCACTGATTTTATCCTGTATCTTTTTCTTTCCTTGGGACATTCCCTTGGAAAATTCCATAATTAACCGTTCGCCATTTCAAATTAGATTTTCAACTAAAAATAACAACATTAAATTAAAACAATTAAAATGATAAAGCTCATCCAATAATATTTCCTAGGCTAAGAATAGTAAAAGATAATACAGAGAAGCTGGGCAATTTAAAATGTATGTGCATTGGAAGTAAAATGGTAGGAAGTACAAAGAGTGCTGAAATGGCTCTTGCTATTTCATATAAAAGTGTTTTTAAATTATTGCTTTCAAATCTTTAACATACTGTTACAAAACCTCTATGTATGAAAAAGTATGATGGGCTCCATTTCATTTCTTATTTTGTACTTCCTCTATCATTTTTCCATTGGAAATGAACTGTGATTAGATCCTGGAGTAAAATTCTGGTATTTTCCTGGGAGGGCAGTTTGAGCCTGTTTGTATGATGACCTTAATCCCACTGTGGTGCAAGAAGCTTGACTTTTGTGGAAATTATTGATTTGTATCTTAAGCTTGTACTCTGACACATTTGAGAGGATGGATGCAGGATTTTGATCTGTTGAGATTTCTGTGAAGAAGGATGCTGGAACCCCATTGGCAATCAGTTTTAACCACAAATTTAAAATTACATCTGTATATTATTTAGATGAGTAATAGTTTCAGAAGTACCTGAAGCACTCTCAGGGTCAAGGGTTTCCTTTTGCTGGTTCCCTCTTGTGTGTTTCCTCATTAGCAACTCCAAGAATGAGTCATTAGTGGTGTCTAAAAATTTGGTCTTAGCACCAGGCCATGACGTGACTTTTTCTCAGTCTCTACAGTCCTTTTTGATGGGGTCTAATAGAATTTTTTCCTGACACATCAATGTACTTTGTATCTAGTGAAACCAGTGACATCATCCTAGTGGATGGCAGAATTTCTGACTATTTGGATTTTTAATATATTTATTTGTTAATATTTTCTTTGTTTTAAAAATAAATGAGAGAAGGAAAGAAGCATGCACATACACACACAAACACATGCACAGACAAACATATGTCCATTCATGCCCACACATAGAAAAGAAATCACGGGGTTATACCTCAGAATGCAGCTTTTTGGAGAGTACAGTACTGGGGTACATCCTTAGAAAAGAGCTGACTTCAAGTTCAGTAAATGGCAGGGGCACTGGAACTAAATTACATTTAAGGTGTCTTCTAGCACAAACTAGCTTATGATTCTATGGATGTGAAATCACTGAAAAAGTGCTTTTCTCTTTTAGTAATGAAAGTCTAGTCAGCTGATTACTTTTCTTAGACTTTTCTGATTTTAATTTAAATCTAAATTCCAGACACTGTCACTGGGTGTGAGGTAACACACTGCTGATGAGACAAAAGCAAGAACAGTTGGAGACAAGGACAGCAGCCTTTCAGAATAGAATCAGTGTAAACTCACATTCTCATTTCATGCTGGCTTAAATGACTATTATATTTTTATTTACCTACTGTAATATTTTTGACCATCTCATTTTTAATACCATGAAATCTTTCTTCTTTACCATCCCCTAGAGTGTTTCTCTTTGCAGAAATCACATTCCTTAGTTTTACCACTTCAAATCCTACATGAGTTTAGCTAGACTGTGACTTCCTGGAGATGTTAATAATACTGGGAGGTCCTTGAATAGGTATGTATTTTGGTGGGTTTTTTCTTAATATTAGTGTAAAATGTAGTACTGAAACCTTCTTTGGGACCTCATTAGCCAACAGGCTAGAACTGTAGAACATGTAAATACATATGTTAGTTCAGAACAAACTTTCCAATGTTGTTAAAACAATTAGATTAATATAGAACAACTGTGACACTGATGTGTAGAATGGCATTGATTCAAAAATGCTGTGCCAGACCTTAAATGGTTATAAATAATATGCCCCTCTATACATACACATACACAGAAAAAAAAAAAAAATTGTTCCGATCATTGGAGTATTTTGTTAAACAGCACAGACATATGCTACTGTACTCTGGGTGTTCTGAACCTAAAGGACGCAGAAAACATTTTGAGTCTTGGGAACATTTTCAGAAAAAAACAAACAAACAAAACAAACAACAACAACAAAACACTTTCAAATTGAGAGCCTAGCATTTCCATGTTTTCATCTTATTTTCTAACATTTTATTTTAGAGGGCCCTGTTTCCCTCTTAGTGTAACTCTGCTGTCTCCATCTAAAAGTACTTATGCAAGAAATTACTGTCCTGCTATCTGAAATCCCTATGCAACAAGTTCAATATAAATATTTCTCTTGTTGTGCTTTGAGAGCAGTAAAACTTGGCTGATGAGGTTATAAGCCAATCTTTAACTAGAATATATTTTCCCTTTGTGCATGGTTGCTTACTGGTAGCTGCTAACAAATGGCCAAAAGGATACATGCAGCTAAGTCTAAGTGAATCTGAAATTGGAAATACTTTAAAATTTTCCTGGTTCCTCCTGTCTTTTTTTCCTCCTAGACTTTAAGTCTTTTGAACAACATGTGGGATATGTATAACATATTTGAGCATTCGTAATAATCTACACTCTGCACCCTTCATGGTGGCTCTAGCAAATCGGTAGAAGCAAATACAAAAGAGTGTATGTATCTGTTGTGATTTAACCTCAGTCATCAACAAAGTACCACCACTCATTCACTCCCCCACCAAATGGATTGCAGAGAGACTTGGAAGGGTAAAGCTGGAAAACTCATGGGTTGAGATAAAGACAGTTTCACAGAGAAAGCAAAAGCCATGCACACAAGCAAAGGAAAACAAGGAATTGATTCACTGCTTCCCATGGGCAGGCAGGTTTTCAGCCATCCCCAGGACAGCAGGGCTCCATTGCATGTAATGGTTACTTGGGAATACAAACACCCTCACTCCAAATGTTCCCTCTTCCTCCTTCCTCCCTCCACTTTATTTACTGACCATGATGTCATATGGTCTGGAATATCCCTTTGGTAAGGCGGGGCCACCTGTACTGGCTGTGTCTCCTCCCAGCTCTCCAAGCACTCTGAAGTTCCCTGCCAGTGTGGCAGTAAGGAAAGCAGAAAAGGCCTTGGCTTGGTGTAAGCTCTGCTGAGAAATAACAGAAACATGTTTATTAGCAAAAACTACTCTATTATCATCAGTGTGTTCAGCACAAATCCAAAACACATCCCCCATACCAGCCACTGTGAAGAAAGTTACCTCTGTCCCAGCCAAAACCAGCACAGCAGATTATTTAAATGAATGTGGTTTTGAATGGAGCCTTGCACCTGGTGGAGGTGTTACTTGTGCTAAAATGTGCTTCTTGGTTGTGATCGATACTTGTAGGTATTGTCTTAAGTAACGCTGCTTTCATCCCTTAGCAGAACCAGTGTTTGGGATTCTGAAGGAAAAAAAAAATTAGATATTTCAAAGAAAGTTTTAGATATGGGCATGTGTCTTCCATTCCTTGACACCTGTTCTTGTGATGGGAGTCAACAGCACTATTATCCATGACAGCAAAAGTGGAAAGATTTATCATAGTAGCATAGTACCATAGAGTAAGACTAATGCTTTGAAGGATCCATAATATTACTCCTAAACAGTACCTGTGAACAGGTAGTCTAACTTTTTAAATGTTACTTATAATCGGGATAAATGGATGAGCTCATACTGTCTATTAAATATCAATAATGTGTAACAAAGTAAAAAAGAATCAAAATCTCTGCTAACAACCATTCTTTTATGACAAATGCTGAGTCTGTGAGAAAGTGAAACAGATTTTATCTTATGATAGAATAATATAACTTGAAAAATTATACTTAAATTGTGATTTTTCTAAGTTGCTAAACAAGACCAATACAGTGTCCTGCAATATCTAGAGGCTGAAGTAGAGGTTGTTAACATTTAAGATAAAATACATCTTTTAGAATAACTCTTCAGCTGAAGATTGTAGGAAAAAAAAAAAAAAGGTGAAAGAGAATGAAACTAAAACTATTAAGTACATAAGTTGGCTCATGCAGTGGAAAACTACATAAAAACAGGGTCCTATTCTTATTGCTACATATCATTCCAAACATATGCTTTTTCCATTTCTGAGTTTTGTGTAATAAAATATTAATGGGGCAATGAAGTGACTCCTTGGAAAGGGAGGACGTTCCATATGAGAATTATCTTTAAAATGCTGTGAGACCTTGGGGGCAGTTTTGCCCTTGACTTCACATGAGTAGTAGGTCATGGACAAAGCCTTTCCAATAACTGCTGAGTTTAGGAATCTGTTTTGTGTGAAACAATCTACAAGACCATGAATTTCCACTAGAAAGAGGAGGAACAAGGTCTGCTAAACCTTATATGTATCAAGAGAGGTATAGGCTCTTATGCTTCTGAATATTGTGACAACTTATATTATTGAAATTTTTGTCCTGGTACTACAACCTCTGCATCTGGTTTATTCCAGCCATGGATTTGGAAGTAGCTTCCAAATATTGGTGTTCTCCATGCAGTTGCTAGAGTTTATGACGGTTCGTTCTGCAGAATGTCAATAAGCTTTGAGCTGTATCAGCATTCTTTGACCAAAGCCTGCAGCTCAACATGAACATGCTTTCTGATAAAATAAAAAATTGCCTATTCCTCTGTAGTGTCATGCTTCTACCTGGAGATTAAATATCTTTCTTTTTATTTTAGAGTAATTTAAATATCTTTATTGAGATCTGCCTAATCAAAAGATGGTACTAGATGCTCAGGTTTTACTGGTTGCATGCTGCTCTGCCTTCTTTCTACTGCAGAAGAAAAAAGAAGTCAAATAGTTCCCGTGGGAAATAAGATACAAATTAACAGGAGTGAACCATTACAGCAGATTATATAAATTTACCATCTTTTGGAATTCCTAATATGTTCCTAAAAGATAAAAAGTCTGTGGAGATGGCTCTAGTTCTAGTCAGTTGATCATAATTGCCTCATTATCATAATACTCCCTATAGGGCCCTACAGTAGTTATAACCTGCACATTCTCTAACACAAAACCTGCATCCCTCCAAGACTGCCTTCTATGCAGAGCTGCCACTGTATCTAATCCTTCATGTCAGAGCATTATGGTGTAGGAGAATGCTCCCAGACCTGCCATATAATGTAAAAAACTTTGAAGTCTGAAAATGCCATTATCAAAATTTTAAATATGAAAAGACATTCAGTATTCTTAAATACTTGAATTATGTGTTTTCATTATAGAAAGTAGGTATATGAATTGTACTTAACTGAGTGATTATTGTTTTAAAGAGATTATTCCTTCAGTAATGGCACCTTAAAAGTAATTTCTTAGGCTGGTTTTAACAACACTAGGTATAAATAGTAATCTAATTATGCTTAGGAGAGATTTATAGCTCTGATTACTTTCGCTTTAAAATTTCAAAGGGACTGACATGAGTAATCAACATATCCCATACTGTGAATTCATCTTGCTATTGTAAAAAACACCTGCCAATTGCTTGTCTGCAGAATGATATGCGATCCTACACGTATTATTTCAGGAATTAGTGATACATGTGCACAATATATGCATTTTTTTTTCAATGTGCTACACGAGGGTGTAAAACTGAGTGCTCCTTGATGGAAAAGCTTAGGTTTCCAGTGCTATAGTTTTTTCTTTAATATTGTTTTTTCGGCTATTAATTTTTGTTTCTTTCTGGATTTCCCAGCCAACTTATGATGCAGGGCATGCTGTCCCTATATGAATTATGTAGCACACAGACAAATGACACTAAAAGCACATTATTGAATTCCTAAAGTACACTTATTTGGAAACACCAGATCTAAAGATTTTGCCCTATGTACACGATGATGGTCTTAATTTACATGGTCTTTATTTACTTGTTGCACAGAATTCCAGTCTGCACTTCTGCTAATTCTGCTGCACTTCTGCTAAATAAAGCAGGGCAAGTATATGAGTTTAAGTGTGGGATTACAGCTTCCCATACATGATGCTCTTGGTATGCTTTTTTTATTCAAGCCTGAGAACATCTGCACAGTCAATGCATGAACACAAGCTGGGAACCCAGGTCATTTCCTAATAGATTGTTGTGATGCAGCCAGCCTGTTTGTTGGGTGAGAAGCAGAATTTATCTATGAAGGTCTGGACTGTGCTGTCACTTGCTCTCAGCCAAAGAACAGTCTATTCATGCTGTAACATAGGCACAGGTGCACACATTATTTTGGGGGACTAAACAAGACTGCTATACGAAAAAGCATTAGTTCAGAGAATTCTGCTTCTCCTCCTCTACATTTGCTGCAAGAGTAGAAAATAAATGGGTAAAAATAAATAATAATAAAAAAGGACAGAACAGTCAACTGCAGGAAATGAGAAATCCAGGAACAAAACCCCAACAAAATATTAAAGGGTTGAGTGTTAGTTCAGAACTGATTTATCCTGATTCTTGATTAAGACAGTCTGCAAAACTTATGTTTTTATCTTAATGTATCTGCATGCAAGCCTTATATTAGACAACTACAGTCTTGATTCTAGCCCTTCCTTTTTCCTAGGTGTTTGACTTTGCAAGTTTAGCAAAAGCGTGTTCATCATGTACAATGTACATGTATATGTATAATGTTTCCTTGTTTTGCATACTGGATGAATTGTCTTTTAGAGTGGTTCATCACAATGGTTTAAGCAAGCTGCTCAGCTTTTTGCTGCTTGAGTTTCAGATTAGATTGAAAGTTCTATGTAAATGATTGTCACAAGGTGACCATAAGGTGAGTTGACAATATCATTTGTAATAGTCACACAAAGTGGGATGTTGTGCCTGACTTGAGGCTCTGCACATGCACAGTTTCTGCTGGGCATGAACCTTTCTACCACTCCCTTTGCAGCTTGATGCCTTTCTCTGCTAAACTGTTTCTGTCATGTCTCCATTTCCTTGTCAGGCATCTTCTCCAATCTCAATCTCTATTACCCCATAAGAGTAATTTCCTCCCTGTTTTGCTTCCAGCATTCTCCCAGTCTGTAATATATTTGCTTAGATACATCTTTATGCCTCTTTTTCTTGTGCCCCGCTCCCTGGTTTTGCTATTCAGTTTTTCCTCTTATCCTTCCCTCACTGAAATTAGATGATTTCCTGCTGCTAGCAGGAGGATTAGTGGGAAGGGTGGAGAGACAGGTTCTTGGTCACAGTTTCAGCCATTACAGCAAAATTCTGGCTCTGCCAGCCGCAGCAGCCCTCAGCTGGAGTGTATCCCTTCTGGTTGCATACATGCAGCCCGGAGAGCCTGGGGATCTCTGAGGGAATGGAATATTCTCACTCATCCTTGGGGGCAGCTACATGTGCAGCCCAGGAAGCTACTCAGAACAGTGAGACCCTCAAGTACACTTAATGCAGAGGAGATCTTCAGGGACTTTTAGCTGAGAGACTCTAAATCTTTTCAAGACCCTGCATTCTTTTTCCTCCCTCCATCCCCAGACTTGGATCTTTGTTGAGGCAACCAGAGTCAGTGCAGACCTTTTAAAACAAACAAACAAACAAACAAACGAACAAACAAAAACCCCAACCCCCAACACAAATGTACTCCGGGCTTTTTTTAATATTGCAAATACTTTTCTTCATTGCTGGAAGCAGCTAAATATTTTTTGGATAAGTTCCCATTCCCTCCTTCCTGCGAGTAATGTAGGCTGGTATTTGCTGTGTTCCATTTGGGGAAAACTTTCTTTCCTGGCCTCCTCAGACCATCTCATAAACTTTTAAAGGGTTTTAATTAAGTAACTTTGTTCTCATAATAAAATTACCTAACTTCCTTCATGTCTTCCCATCTAACTTCAGTGTGCTCTCAGGTTTCTTGTGTGCTGCCACTCTCTGGGCTGTGTGGTCATGACTAGAGGTGATATATTGGTATGATTAAGTGAAATGTGCATAGTTGATTAGCTTTTCATTGGGCAGCCACCCAGAGCACTGAAACTGTAAAGTGGGAATGCAATACTGAGGGAAACTTTGTCTAGATATTCCAAAATGGAGAAAAGGAGCTGCCAAGTGTAAATTAAAACCATTTGGTCTGAATACTGAGGATAATTGTCTCCTTTATTCACCACGTTTAGATACAGTCTGCATTGCTTGGATGTTTATTTTGTATCATATTCTGGTTCCACCATTAAGCTACTATGTGCAAGTCTCATCAGACACTCTTGTTGAATAATCTTACTCTTGTGGAACAAACCTGCAGATCAATAGCACTTCATATTTAACTATAACCATACAAAGACCTGTTTTTCTCTTCAAGTCAATTTTATACTGCTGTCACTTTGCTGCATTCAGTGCTACACGAGAGTGTAAATTGTTGGAGTCCAGGACATCCCTCTGGCCACCCTGAAGTGTTTGGAGCCTGGACAGGAGGGTCTGGGATCTGCACAAGGTTGTCAGTCAGCCTCACACAGAGCCCAGGAGGACACTGCCTTTGATTCCTGGCCATAGGAGTGAACGCCCATATTGTACAAAGAATCACAGGCTGAAACAATTCAAAATAAGTAGTAGTTAGTTTATCATAAAGGGTAAATGTAGAATCTAGGATTTTTAGTATATGGGCTTGAAGAGGCAAGATGGAGGAATTGGGGAGTGGTCCTGTCCTCCTTGTTGTTGTTCTCGTCCCCCATTTTCTGCTGAGTTGGATCACAAGGATTAGTTTAGAGTAGAAATGGCATGTTAACATAGGTAGTAAGTACTGGTATGATTTTGTCAATAAAAAGTACATTTTGGACAGTGGTTGGACCAGGGAAACCATACATAAAGTCCGGGACCCTCTGATTTGCCCAGTCTGCCACATGCCCTGCTCTGCTGGGGACACCTTGCAGAGCTGAGAAAGAACTGAGAGATAATGAAAGAATAAACAACCTTGGAAACACAGACTGGCAGACTCAGCTTGTCTTCTCCGGTCCTGGTGTGAGATTTTTTGGGCAAGAAAGGCTCGAAATCCCTATATACCTCGGGGAACAGCAACCCCAAGGGGAATCTCGGGGAACAGCGATCCTGAGAGTAAATGAGACTCAAGCTTTGCCAACAGAACTTTTGGATAGAAAACCTTCTTCACATCCACCCTTTCACCTCTCCAAACCTGCCCTGCTTTGGGAGTAAAGGGTGGGCAAGAATACCAGCATCCCTAGATAGCAGCCATCCCACACACTTCAACCCTTTATACTGCTGAGGTTCAGAGCAGGGAAGAATTTGTTTGATGTTTTCAAAACTAAATTTCAAATGTCAAGGACACTATGTTCACACAAGAATGTGCATGAACAAAGGCTTATATATGTACAGGCATACACATGTAGGAAGGCACATATACTCACACACAGAATGTTATGTGAATGCACACACACGTGTGGGTCAAAGACTCAGAGAAACTGCCTGTCTGCCAGTTTTTATCTTATCCTCTAAAAGTAACAGAGGAGTTTTTCTACAGCTGTGTTGACAAAAGATGCAGAGGACAATTCTCTTCTAGACTTAGAAACACAACACCAAAAAGAGACCAAAAATCTTTTTTATCCCAAATTTTAAGGAAGAACCTTATAATGTTCTCACCCTTATATCCCTAGCCTTTTTTTTTTTTCCTTTTAATTTGTGGCACCTTATCATTGGAAACATTTTCCTAATACTTATTCTGTATCTTCACAACTGGAATTTAAACCTATCATTTTTGTCCTAGCCATGGTGGATAAAGAGCACAGCAGTTCTTCATGGCAATCTTTTCCATATTTTAGGACAATCATGTTCTTCATGAGGCCCTCTTCTCTAGACTAAAGAATCCTATTCTTTCTTCACTGTGCTTGTTCTCCTGTGGACACCCAGGGGCTGCTACCCTCCTAGAAGACTGCTCTGACAACAGACACAATGCCCTGGAAAAGGAAATGTGAGAGGAATCCTTATATAAAATGACATGCTTCTTATAAAGCTCCTATTTTTACCTCTGTAATGGTGTATGGTTGTTTTTTTTTCCAAACAGCCTGACTTAATTGACTCATATGCAGTTTGAAATCCCTCAGTCTGCAAAGCTTCTGATCAGCCGGATTTTCCCCCCGTTAAATTTGTAGAGTTACTAATTCTGACTTAAGTGAAGGAATCTGCATGACTCCTTTCTGACCTCGTCTGTTTATCAGAGTATTCAGTGCTCCAGTGCTCCAGTGGACAAAGATCTTTTCCATTCTAGTCTTACTGTCAGAAGTGCCTGCTATGCACACAGTTTGATGCTGTCTTCAAAGGCCACAGGGGTTTTCTTTACTCTGTTGCTAATGAAACTATTAAATATCATGGAATTTGGCAGGTCACATTAAAAAAAAAAAAGTACTGTTTAATGTGAATGCTTATATCAACATTTCAAAAGCAATTTTCGGCCAGCTATACACCCATCTCAGACTAATTTAATTGGGTTGTATTTCCTAGCACTCTTTCAAGAGCCTCCCTCAGTGGAAATATTCAAGAACTGTCTGGATGCAATCCTGTACCGTGTGCTCTGGGAGGACCCTCTTTGAGCAGAGAGGCTGAAACAGATAATCCACTGTGGTCCCTTTCATCCTTGCAAATTCCGTGATTTTGTGATTGTCTTTGTGCTAAAAAGAGTCAAAAATTCACATCAGTTGAGTGTGAGAGAATGAATATTCTGCTCAGGCTTAATGTGACTTTTATTCTTTCTGAATTAACAACTGAAAAACTTAAGATAATTACAGTGGCCTCTGAAAGTACAAAATGTAAGAAAAGAGTTGCAGGAGATTGTTATTTATTTTACCTGAGTCTTGGGTTTTACTAGGTTTTTTCACATTGAAGTTCATTGCTAAATTATCTTTTTAAAATAAACATTCTTCTATACTGACATTAAAGATTACAGATCAGGTGACAATGAAACTTCTATGAGCTCAAATTCTCGTGCAGGTATAAATGAGAAAAGAATATGACAGATTCCTTTTCTTTTTTAAAATAATCACATTTGCTTCTGGGGTTATGAAATGCAGACATTTTGCACATACATATACAAGTATCACCTGAAATTTCATGCTACAGATAACAAAAACCTCTTGTTTGTACTTCAGCCTCATTTGCTGCCAATTGTAAAGCCTGGTTCAGCAAACTGAGACTTTGATTTGGTGAAGTGCCTTAATTTGTGCATCATTTGAAGTCTGTGAATAGGCCAATCTTCTCCAGTGTGATTATTTGTATTTTTAAAGGATGTTATGTATGTGTTCCTTCATGTGCTTTCCTGGGGTCAACTTTTGTTCAAGTGAGGAAAGATGGGATTTAAATAAACCATGTTGTCTATAAAATGGACATTTGACTATAGAAGTATTCTCTTATTTTTATGTCTTTTAAGTTTATTTGTGTCTCCATGAACAAAAGGCCAGTTCCTTTTGATGAAATGAGCTCTGGAGGGTGACGGTGGGATAGTTTTAATTCTTTTGTTTTCTGATCCTCAAATTCTTTGAGTTGGTGCATAGTCCTTTCTTGGTTAGTTCTGTGGAGGTGTAATCTCTAGTGGGGAGGGTTAGTTTTCACATACTTTACTGTATGTCCTCACTTTGTAACTTACTGAGCCCATCACATGGCTGGGGGAGTGGTATGTTTACATTTGTTGGTTCCTGGGACTGAATTTCAGTGTGACTCAGAAATGCTTTGCCTGCAGTCTTTGAGTCATGGATAAGGGTTTTTTTAATGTCTGGCATGATGTTAAATTCCATTCTTGACTGGTGGCTCAGTGTTTTTGGAGAGATAGAGATCCAGCACATAACAGAAATTTTAAATGAGCTAAAGATTTGGGATGCAAGGCCTAAGAGTTTACTTCCTGCTAGTTGTAAGATTAATGAGCTGATGTCATTATTTTAAATCTCGTTGGATGTTTTCTCTCATTCCATGGAAGCACTACTAAACTGGTGGGATTTTCATATGCTGAGCTTTCCTTCTCCTCATAGCTCTGAATTCATAGAATAGTTCGGGTTAAAAGGGACATTTGAAGTCCAAATCCTAGTCCAAACCCCCTGCAATGAACAGGGACGTCTTCAACTGGATCAGGTTACTCAGAACCCCATCCAACTTGGCCTTGAATGTTCCCAGGTATGGAGACCTACTACCTCTCTGGACAGCCTTTCCAATGTTTCACCCCCTCATCATAACATTTTCTCCTTTTACCCAGTCTAAATTTACTGTCTTTTGATTTAAAACCATTTCCCTTTTTCCTGTCACAGCAAGCCCCGAAGACAGAGAGGTTTGTTCCAGGTGCATATCAGATGCAGTACAACCACAAGGGGAATCCAGCCAGGGAATGATCCTTTTGTAAGAGTTGAACAATGCATATGGAGGAGTCACTTGTTTCACGAGATCAGTTCAAGTCAGAAATAAAAGCTGTGAACTGCATGTGGGGTAGAGGTGTCAGCAGGTGTTGATTATCTGCTATGTCACACCACTTGCTAACACAGATATAACTGATGACTGAAGCTTTCCTGTCCTTAGAAGTTTTTCTTTTGTTGATTAAATCATGATCTTCTCCTGATACCTCTAAGAACCAATGAGCTTCTAGTAGCCACCATGTTTTCTTAACTAATAGCCAAGGGCAACATACTTTAGAAAGTTCAGGTGATTTGAGACTGCTCACACTTGTCTAAAATGCTTCCAGCTAGGATCATGCAAGCTGTAATATGTGAGTTACTTTTAGTCACTCTCTGTTAAATCTATTAAACTTTTAGGTGCTCAACTTTGTCAAGATTATTTCACAGGCTCTTCTTTAATCTTGTATTCTTGTCATTCTCTTTGGTCTCACTTGATTGAACTCTTTGAGGATTCTTCTTGATGTTCTTAAATAGTTCATTATTCATGGGGTCAGACAGGCTTCTTCAAACATGGTAGATCCCACTTCCAGAACTCGGAATGCATGCAAGCATTTTTCAGTCCTGCAGTGGTGGTCTTTTTTGTGCTGGAAATTAAACACTATTTTATAAGAAACTGCAATAGATGCTTTACTCCGTTTTAATCATGAAAGTTGACAATTATATGATTTATACATTTGAGCTGTAATTAAGAAGAAGTTACATGTCTGGACTAGGTAGTATAAAGGACAGAACTGGAGCTTATAAATTTGTGATAAGGCTCACACTGTGCTGGGGCTTAGGCAGGAGGATGTGTATCTAAAGTGCAGCACTCATACAGCTTTCAAAGAAGAGGGAACTGGCTGCCCTACTTATGACCCTTCCCTGTTGGCTGGGTGAGAAGGAAAAGTAACTTATAAAGTCTACCTTTCTTACTTCAAAGGAGAAAGGAACTGGGAAAAGGACAGAAGAAGGAAAAAGAAACACAGAGATTAAAGGAAGCACCCAAATATATTCAAAGTGCTGATCCTTGCCTTCAGAAACTTGTTTTACTGCCTTGGTTAGCTGAATCATGAGGTTGTTTTTTATATATTCCCCCAAGATATCCAAGCTCTTAAAAATTCTTGGCAAAATTCCAGTTATTCTCCAGAAATATTTTCCATTCTGCCTCTAGGATTTCAGCATAGGATTTGCTGTCAGATTTTTGGGGCCTGATTCATTACAAATTTGCATGTCTCTTTTGTGAGACACTTTGAGAATTTGCCCAGAGAGAGAGAGGGGGAGAGAAAGAGAATAACACAGGGTAGCAGCAGGAGACCAAATTTTCTCTACTTTGATTAGAGATGGAGAGGGGCATTTTCATAAAAAATCATTCCTCTAATGACTTCATGTATTGACTTGCTCAATACCTGTACAAGTCTTCACTGCAGAGTGAGTGTAGAGTGCTTTAATTGCCTTGTTAGAGAAGAGAGCAGCAGAGAACCATGAAGTCTTGCAGGCATCTCATACTGAACCAAAAGTATTGGATACCTTAGTACTGTATTTATTTGCCTTTCCTGCTTGAAGACTTATTAATGCCTTTTTCTTGTATAGCTCAATCACTCTGCACTTTAAACCTCATATAAGGTTCAGGAATGGCCTGAACTTGCAGTCAAATATCTGCCCTGAAAGCCACCAGGCTCATTCTTAGCTACAGCTCCAGCTGTCCTGTCACTGTTCAAAGGGGAATCCCATGGGTTTTTGACCCTCTTCCTCTTGCCTCACTCAAAACTCATTCCCTAATAATTCTATTTGAATTCCTGACTCTTTGACAGAGGCACCTAATATCTTCAGCACTGTCTTTCTCTCCACTGTATTTCCCAAAATAAATGAGAAAAGAACAGAAGTATTAATTAAAATAAAAATAAAACCAAAATAGCTGTCTATGTGACTACAGTCTATTGAATTTTATAAATGATGACAGAAACATACAGTAAAACTTAACTGAATGTTTACACCTGTGATTCTGTGTTGAATGCTGATTTGGTGAAGGGTTTTTGTGGTTTTGTTTGTTTGTTTGTTTTGTGTGTGGTTTTTTGTTTTGTTTTTTTTCCCCTTTTTTTTTTTTTCTGTATAACTGTGTTGGGTTTTTTCTTTACCAGTTACTGCTTTTTGGAGGAGCAATACCCTGCATATGAAGCACACAGACAAACACAGGGAACTGGGATTGAAAGGGGTGTGATAGCTCAAAGAATCCATATGCCCAAGCAAATTAATTATTCTTTCCTATGTGAAAATGTGTCTCTGCATGTAAAACCAGAGTAACAATGAAAAAGTGAAGAAGGGATGTCTGGGATTTTACATTATGATGTAGACTCATTCTCTGAGGACATTAAAATACTTCATCTTGAGGAAAAAACATTCATATATCTTCATTGTTTCTTCTGTTTCTAGGGTCTTGTACAGCTACCTGGTGAAGTACCCTAGAGTTTACTTTGATGTGCACAGAAAAAAAAAAAAATTAAGAAGTTATGTCACACATTTAATCATCACTGTCCTTAATAGACGGGGATGGTTTGTTGTTTATTTTACAGGCAGAGAAGTTATATAGACCTCTCTCCACACACTGTTCCCATGTCCACACCTACACAAAATCTGATGTCTTGCTTTGACTGGGAAATGTCAATTATCCAGTGGTTTAGGGCTGGCAGCTCATTTGAGTTGTCAGTAAATTACAGTCCTCTGGGATGATATCAGAAGAAAGTCTTGCCAAATCCCATCACAAACCACACACCCCATCACACTGAGCACCCAGAAATTAGAGGATAGGTGAGGGGTCACTATGGAAGTTAACCAACATGCATCTTATTTCTAAAGTGAAAAAAACCAAAAAATTGCTCAACCTATCTACTATGGTTTGAGATACCTGATTTTTTCCCACTTGGCACAGAGTCAGGTTGTTATAGATACCTTTCAGATCCTGTATAATATCTGGTATTGCTATCTGGATGTCTCAGACACCTTAGGATGTCCTAAATATCCCAGGCACTCTATACCATGTGTGGTCAACTGAAGTCCGCAGAGTTCACATTACTGAAAAGATGAGAAAAAAAAAATTGTTTAATGCATTACAGGATGTATGATATGTATTAATAAATAAGCTCTATAGACATTCAACGTCTTCTGGGAGTCAGTATGCTTTGTAGACAGCTCCAGATGGAAGCATGCAGACACAACAGGTGCCACCTGAGGCATCCTAGAATCTGAAACTTTCCCATGGGGCTGAATGTTCAGAGCTACAAAAAACATTCCCTCCCTGCCCCTGATAAACACATTTTGTGAATTTGCAGTGGGATGCCCTTGGGCATCTAAAACGACACTGTGTTGAGGTGGCTGGATCTCAATGCACAGCTCAGCCTCAGGAGAGCTCAGGTGCCTGAACTGGGAATTGCCCAGAGGATCCTGACTGTGGCTGTGTAGTTCAAAGGATGACACAGTGGCGGTATTACATCATGCCCCTGAGAGGCCCTCCATCTCCGCACCCTCAAGGAAGTGCTCTGTCTTCCTGGATTTCTCAGCAACTGTTCTGATAAGGACAGAGGTAGCAGCTTGTCTCTGGTCCCCGGCTCACCACAGAGATTGGTCATGGAATCCTTTTCTAAAGTTGTGCAGCCCTTCTCATGGACCAGAGGAGCATTCTTGTCTCTCTCCCCACTGCCTTGTTCAACTGCAGACCACTCTTTATCTTCCCACTCCATTCAGCTTCCTGGACTCCTGCCCCAAAACATTTCCCCTTGGACTCTTTACCAGTTGAAGTCAGAAGAAGGTCAGCTCACAGTGTAAATGTTTACATAATAAACTTTGCTCTTTCTATACTTGAAGATAACTCTCCATGTTTTTAACCTCCCAGTGAACCTCATGATAGTGGTAGGAAGTCTGTTTTCTCAGTGAGCCATAGAAAAAAAGAAGTATGTAGGTCAGGCTGTTTTAGAGAGCCTGTGAGCTGGGGCAAACCACTACCTCAGGCATCACTGTCAGACAGACTATTTTCCAATTCTCCTGTCCTAGGAAATCTGTTTATTTGTGTCTTGAGGTTCGTGGTGTTTGATGCCTTTGTTTAAATTCTTCTTCCTGGAGTCCTGTGATGTTGTTTTTCGTTGAAAAATAAATTAACTTCTTAGACTTTACTATACTATAGAAAAACTGGAAGACCTGAAACTCAGATGTTCAAAGTTTCAAAAGGAGATTGAAGATACAAGGTAGTTGCTAAGATTTTGTGAAGGGCAGATAAGAGTGGAGAAGACTGAGTCAAAATTTTTGAAATTGGCAAAGTATATATTTTCCCCATACTTTTTTTTTCCTTCTAAGTCTATACAACTTCTCTCTCTCTCTCTTATTTTTTTAATAGAAATGCTTTAAATAATGTAAATATTTTTGTGTTCCATTTTCCAGCCTTTTGTTTTCCTGTCTCTGAAACCATTTTGCTTTTGTTTTGTTTGGGTTTTGGTTTTTTTTTTTCTTCTGTTTTGTTTTTGCCTTGAACATCATAGTAAAGAATATCTTCAAAGTGAGATTTGAAAACAGATAATGTGTAAGTGCTGTTGCTGTTGACAGGAAGTCTCTTGTATGTGAAGGGCAGCATAAGATAAAACTTGTTTTTTTCAGTTTCCAAACAAGTGGCTGATAGAGCTGGTATCTCATACTTAAGGGAAGTAGAATTCGACACAATTTTAAAACAAAGATGAGGGATTTGGGGCTCAGGATGGAAGGCTACATTTAAGCACAGTGAGATTCAGTATAGCTGTTTACTGACTTGGTAAAATGAGAAGGAAAGCTTGGGAAGCAAAAAAGAGGAGTCAGGTTCTCCCCAGAAGACAAGCTAACAGAAATGAAAAATTACTGTAAGAACAAAAGAGCATCTGGAGGCTCACTTGTGAACAGCTACCCTGGCAAGGCACTTTGGTTGCTGGGGAGAGGGCTCAGAGAAAACAGAGGGCATGCAGGAGGGACTCCCTGCTTGTGCATTGAGCTCATTCTGCAGAGGCACACTCATGGAAGTCTCTGTTCTGCTGAATGTGTAGATAAAATCAGGCCTTGTGCTTCCAAGTCTGCTCTTCCAGCACTTCCCTTGAACACTATATTCATGCAGACACAGGTGAAACAAAGACAAAAAAGCCCATGCATATTTGTATTTGTATATGAATAAATCTATTTTGAGTTATCATGGGTAAGCAGGATGCCCAAGTTAGTTTTCTGTGATTTATAGGGGAATTTTTGCATAAAAATAAACACTATTTCTGTAAAGTACTATACATTTCCTTTGGGGAAGGCTAAATCAGCCATATTAACTCAGCTAAATTCAGATTTTTGTGATAAATGATGGAAATATCTTTTAGATAGTCATAGAAAATCTATCCAACAGTTTTGTGATAGTCAAATGGACAAATAAAAAAGCTTTAGTTGTAGCTGAATAAAAGTCAGTCCATCATTACAGGGTAATACATTGGCAAATAAGGAAAACAAATAAAATATGCTTATTTTGAGAAGTTACTATTAATCAGCAGTAGAGGTAGAAAGATTTCTCTGAAGAGAGTACTGAAAGAAGTTAGGTTGAATGGAAACATATGCTAAACAGGTTGAAGAAAATCAAAGGCTTTAAACAAAAAAGAAAGAACTGTAATAAAGCCACAGGGGATTTCTGCCCTTCTCTACTCCCAATGTTTTTCAGACCCTAAGGTTTTTTACTAAATCATCTCTTCTGTATGTGGTAATGCAAAACCTAAAGGAAGATGTGATACTTCTGATTGTGAGAACATGACAGCTTAGCTGTATGAATATGGAAGCTCAGGACAGTAGGAAACATCAGGGTAAAAGTACAATATAATTGTTGTTAACTAATAAAAAAGGTCCATTTTTGTTGTTAGCCAATTTCAGTTTGTCTCATTACATGTAAAAACATGTCTAGTTGTCAGAAAGCTGATTCACTGGCATTTTCCTGAAGGTAACTTTCCTCCCCTCTCTTCCCTTTCACCCAGCTAAACACCTCAATGAGATGGAAACAGAGCTTGTTTACTGGAGCTTTTGCTGTTTGCACTGATCTCTAAAATACAGTTTTACCACAGCTATATTTTTAGTATCCTCTGTGTTGCAACAACAGCCAGCAATGACACGCTTCTGTTACGAATCTGCAGTGGTTTGTCATTTCTTCAGCTACAGACTTTGGCAAAAACCTATTTGTGGTGTTTACAAGAATTGCAGCAGCACCAGGGATTTGGGTACACAAACCAGAGACATGTGGAGTTTCTTAAGCCAGCTGGAATTTAATTTCAAATAATGAACAAATATGCTCAGGGTTTTTAATGGGTTGAATGAAGAAGAGTGTGTTCGGAAGAAGCTTATATCAGCTTAAAAGAATCACTTCTGCTGTCTTTTGATACAGTCTGGCTATGGCATACCAAGAATCCAGCATCCTATACTGAGTTACACATGGGAAGCACAGCTGGAACACTAAAAATAAGGATGGTGCCAAAATGCAATGCCAGTCCCTGGCAGCACTGCAAGCTCCTCATGCTCTGTTCTCATTGGAATCTCCCTTTGCTCCCAGGTGACTCTGTGCTGGAATCCTGTGGCAGATATTATGAGTTCACCAGCAGAGACACTAGGGGAATGCAGTTGTAAAACACAAAGGCAGTGGGTTAAAGTAATCCTCGGCTGCAGAAGTGCCCTAAATACTGTTTTATTCTAATTCTTTTTATCTGTAACTGAAGTTTCAAGGCTCTAGTCCTGGAGTGTGCCAAAACCTGTCAGAAAAGGAAGCTTGACTGTTCTGTCACCTGTAGGCACCAGGTATCTTTCCTAGAAGCACTCTAGGATAAGTTCTCCAGAAACAATTTGGAATAAGCTGACCTTGGAATTACAAGTAAGATCCATTTCTCCTGCTTCTATCCATTAGTTTCTCTAAGAAAAAAGGTATAAAGGAATGCTGACAGATCTCTATGGCTTTCCTGACAGTACTCAGATGCAATAATCAAGATGTATCATTTGGCTGTCCCACTGTTGGACACATGACCTGTTGAAATGTCTTGGTTTATACAGTGGGAGAGTTCATACACCTGAAGTCGTGCACAGGGGCTCCTTGAATCTACTGTCAAAACAAGCCTTGGGAGATGAGTGAGATTAATGCCTTTCCCAAGATGTGACATGCCCTTATACTCCTGCTACCCATCTGAACCCAGCCTTGACACAAACCAGCAAATGCCTGCCTTTTTATCACTGTGACAGACAGGGCACACAGTGGCAGAGTGGACACATGGCTGCTGGGAGATGGAGTGCCAGGCCGTGTGTCACAGACTAGTTGCATAATTTTGGCATGCAGGATTTAGCCTTTAGGTTAAGTACTGCCACTGTAAAATGTAGTGGGGAACTGCAAGATTTAGAGACAGGAGGTTTCTATGTAAAGCATGACAGTGGAAGTTAAATGGGTGCAAAAGAGCAAATTCTAGAACTCATAAGATAGAACAACATGCGAGAAACAGTTTTTTATTGTTGTTTATGGAATAAATATTTATTCCAAGTTGCAACCCAGTCACTTGGAACTGAATTTTTTCAAGTAGGAATGGCTGATAGCTGTATAAATGCTAAAGCTGGTAAATATCTTAAATGGGTAATCTTTAAGTTAATTGTTTATGAGACTTGAAAAGGACTATTTTTCCTGTTCAGCTTTTCAAAGCTCAGAAGTTTCCTTGATGCACATTGAAATGATAAATTACTCCGTAGGCTAGGGAAAAAAAGCAGTGTTTAGGTTACTGCCTCAGCTATAAGCTCCCTCTCTGAATGAGGTAGAGCTGCCATTTTCAGTGGGATGCTCCAAATAGCTTCCCTGAGCAGTGTGTGACTGTCTGCTCCCACTGTGTGCAACAATCTCCTTTGAGAAGATGCTTTGAACATAGCTGAAAAGGTATGGCCCATTCCCACAGAAAGATTTGGTTATGATGAGTAGAAATTAACCTCATGAAAAGTAATAAAGGAAAAAAAAAACAACAAAACAATCCACTAGAAACTGTTTCCTAAGTCTTTTTCAAACTGCCTATGTGGAGCAGTTCTCATTTCAACATCCCCCAAAACTAATTTTTATTTCTGCCACCCAAGAAGGAGTACAGGAGAAAGAAAATAGGAACGGCTCTGGTGATGCATGTTAATGGCTAGAACATCCTAGCCTGAAATGTGGAGTCTGAACAACCTGAGTATGGAGCAGTTAAACAAAAAGTTGGTTGCTCTGTATTGATGCAATTAAAATTAGCCATAATAAAAATGTTGGGAACACAGGATTTTGGGGAGGTTTATGTCTGTGGCATGAGAAGGTGGGAACTTCCCACACAAACTGAACATGATGCAATAACCTGCAATTTACCTCTACATGTTTTGACTTTGACCTATTTAGTTTCCAGGGCTAGATATTGTGTTTTCTTTTTGAATGCCCAAATATTTTGAGAAGAATGAAACTTAATTGCAGAAAAATATTTTTTGGGAGGGACATTGTGGCTGAAATTCCACTCTCTTTGCCCAGCAGAGTTTCTTTGCATTGTTAGCACTCAGCTGGTGGGGAGGTGAGGTGTCCTGTTCCAACCATGGCTGCACTCCTTTGGTGGCAGGCTGCTCTGGTCACTAGGTTCTCATGTGTCCTTTGGTTCCTCACAGTTCTATTGCTGCTGTTGAGACTCTCTTTGCACTTACCATGAGCTGGGACCTTTGCTGTATCCTAGTAGTCACTGAATTTGCCTTCACTGCCACTGAGGAGGGGGAAGTGAAAGTGCCCCAAGGTCAATGTAGCTATGCAGAACGTTTGAAAAGTGTTAGTGCTACCAAGACTTATGGTTTCTTAGTGCAAATCAACTAAGCCNAAAAAGGATCTACAGCCTCAGTATTTGTGGAGGAAAGTTGCAAAAACATGACCCGAGCTCACCCTGTATTAAAAGAGAAATAAACCACACAAATGTATTTATTTATTTTTCAGTAACTCATGTTACAGCTAATCTCATGATGTTTTGTGGCTTGACTCATGGTTTTCAAAAGCTTGAGTTGGCAATAGTAATAAATAGATTGTCACATACAAAACAAAGCCAGCTTTTTTTATTTTTAATTTAAAATTCAAAGGTTGTATCATACCAAAGTGAGTATCATGCTGTGGGCTCTCATCTGCTGTCATAGGAACTTTGACAGTCCAAGTCTCTTTGGAAAGAAGAGTGGAATCTCAACAACTACATCTCATACTTAGGTAAAAGTTCTGTAAGCCATGAAACTAGTGAGTTCTGTTTCCTTACAAATTTTTGTCAATTGACCTCTGTCTTTCAGGATTCTCTTCTTTTCGGATCACACTAAAATTGACTAATAGTTTGAAAACACTTGTTGCTAGTCTCTTGAGGAATGTATTAACTATGGTTTGAGTCTTATTTCCCTTTGGCATTTGCTGCTTTTGCATTGGGATTTTATAAGGAAAAATCAATGAATGAAAAAATTCTGAAAGAAATTGTGAAGTATTTAAAAATTACTCATTTTCCAGATCACCTATCACGATTTCATTAAATCTATGACTCTCTTTCTATAGCACAAACAAATTTTTCAGTGAATAACAATGATGAGAGAGCAAATTAATTGTCTTATAAGACATTGTGGTTTACTTAGTGTCCTCCACTTTGATTTTCTGTAGGATGCTTTAACACTCTGGTGTGATCACTGCTAGAGGATTCTCAATCTGGACACACAGAGGTGTAGAACATTACTGCATTGCCACTGGTTATTGCAGTGTGTTGCCACTCATCATTTCAAAATTATTTACTCTGTGGGAGCACAGCACTGTTGTGAATCCCCATCTGTGCAGCCAGAGAAGGGCTGGTTATCTTGTACTGCATGGAGGGAGCATAATTGCCTCTTCATCTATTTTCAGGGCTTAATCCCAAGCCTATATCCATAACTGGTGAGATAATTAACTCTTTAATTATTGATTCACACTTTATGCCACGCATACAATAATTGCCTTCATGTTTTCTTCGATTCCATTGTCTTCCAGCTTCTTTTCGAGAGCCATTGTCTTTCCCAACACTTCAGGAGAATGGACTTTGGATGCTGAGATGTCTTTCTCCTTGGTATCCTACAGATGCAAAAATCATTTCCTCTTTTGTCTCCACCAGTAACATTGCCTTGGTGAAAAGGGCTGATTACGCAAACCTCAGTGCAGCTGTAAAGCAAAGCAAAAATAAAATAAATTGCTGTACCATTGGGAAAGTCCTTCCTTCAACAAAAATGTGACATTGAAAAAAATATGTTCATGTTTTTGTTATTAAATATTTAGAAATCTCTTCATTTTTGCTACTAAGAATAAAATTCTAGCACATTTTTTATTTTTAAAAAATCTAAGCTCCACTGCTAATTAGTGTTATCAAAAGATTTAGACAGATTATTCCGATGTCTTTTTATCTCTGCATGATAAATTCCTTCAAATATCCTCCCTTCTCCCATTAACAGTTGGATGTCATTTGAAAACTGAGTAATAATGGTAACTATTCTCTGCAGAAGTGTTGAAGTCCTCCCTCTGGAGGCTACTGCACAATAAAATATGTATGCCCATTTCAACCATAGAGGTATAGATGGCTAGAGTTATTTTTTTTTCCAAGAGTAATCGAACAGCTATGGATTTACAGGCAAAGGTATCTGCAGGCTGTCTTCTCAGGTTGAAAATGTACAGATTGTTGGTCAGAAGTCAAGATCTTGTAGACCTTTCCATACTGGGAAGGTTTTTATTGTATCAGTGAGAGATTTACCTGGCATAATTTTTGCATAGTGTTTCACCAAACACTAAATCTTCATTTCTTGTTTTAGCATCTGTGATTAAACTCCCTTCCTTTCCACCGCCCATACACTGTTTTTTCCTGACAGTGATAATGATGCAGTAAGCATATTTCATTTTTGCAGTGTAAACAGAAGGTAAGAGATCTACTTGTATTTGCAACAAGCTGTGTCTGCTCTTTATTAGGTTGCTCCTCTATTATTGTTGATATAGTCTGCATGTCAGTGGTTCACTTGACTGTAGATTTGCTCATAGGAGATACGTGTTGCTCATCATTATGCATTTAACCATAACTCTCCATACCTCTAATGGAAGAAGATAACAACAGTTTCACGTGTTACTTTGACTTTATAGTAGGATTCTAGTGGAAAATCAGATACCATCTGTGGGAATTAAGACGTCCCTCTTAATTTTGCTAGCATTTTGGATAGAATATTTTATAAGGAGTTCATGCACTATAGTACACTAAATTTCCTGTAATTTTCACCATCCCTGTGGGCACTTATGTTAAGTAGATGACTCTCCACTGCTGAGTTGGCACAAGATCTCTTGTCCCTTTCGAAACAAGAAGTATCATATCTTTCTTTTTTTACTGCTGTGGGGGGTTTTTCAAAATCCATCATGATGATAATCATGGTAGTTTTTAAAATTAGTGGAAAAACAATTTCCAACAGTCAATTTGCCTGTTGTCTGAGCAAAAATTTTGGTTATTGCTGAATGCACAGTCCTTGTTAGATAATTTACAGTAAACACACGTCCTCCTAATTACATCATAGTAGCTTAAACAGATTTGTAGAGCCATTAAAAAAATCAATACTTTGCTTTTAGGTGATGAATTCATTAACGGAGTTTGAATGTTGAACATTTGCTTTGTCCAGCATGCGCTATGTCTTCATAGCCTCATCAGCAACAGGGGGAAGAGCAAAATTGCATGAAGCTGATAGGATGAAAATGCTTATGAAATGCATTGCTTTCCTTTATTTAGGCACAATGACTGCTCCTGTAAACCTCTGTTATAGTCCAAGAAAGTGGCACAAAATGTTTTCTGTATAAATATATGTATAATGTGCAAACATTACACCAAATGTATTGCCTCCTGCTTTAAGGTCCATGTTCTTAATTTTCTCTTTGGGCTAAACACTAGTTGAATTCAAGGTGAGTTTTACATAAGGGCTTGGTTTGTAAGGATAGCTTAATCAGCTTTGTAGCAAGAAAATACAAACTCAAAGCAAGCTTAAATGATTTATCTTGTAAGAGTTCACATATGTAAGAACATATACAGTGTTGTGGTTTTGGTTCTAAGAAAAACAAAACAATGTTAAACCATGACAATAGTGATAAGGAAGGGTTTTTTTTCTCCCAATCTCCCTGTTTTAGAGCTAGATCTAGGAGCAGAACAGTCAAATATTAAGAAGCCCAAATATATTCTCATATTGTTTGTATGGCAAATTGATTTCAAACAACTCTCTAAAAATTTGTCACAGGATCATTTATAAGTTTGCAATTGATTATTTGTTCTAAATTAGGATGAGACAGACAATGCCGAGACTGGTAATACCACTGGGTTTTTTCTAAAACCATTCAGCATTGGCTAAAGAGAATAGGCTACAAAATCATTCTAAATAAAAGTTATACAGCTGTCATTTCACTGACTGGCTTGTAATTCTGAGAAGTGTATGTCTACATTTTCAGTCCTGTATATTAGGTAAGATCATTGTCTATCAATATGCCTGTTCCTGACTTCTGTTACTGTCCTCTATCTATGCAGTGAAGTTACTTTAGAAATATTTTCTTGATAAATATAACATTAATTTCACATCCTTGATTTCTGGTGACACAGAGAAGAAAGAGAAATGAAATTGTTCATTGTAAGGGGAGTGTTCATTTGATCCAAGTGATTTGGCTATACCTTGAACAAAAAGCTGGAAATACAGAAACATTAAGTGTTTCTAAATTAGTCACTGAATTAGTTCAAAATGTAATTTTGATACTGTAACAAGAAAATTCCACATTATCCAAATACACAGAACTGTTGAGAATGAAGAAACAACTGACAATAATATTTACTTCAGCATAGTCACTAAGTTGTTTTCATTTAATTTCATTTATTATCTGGGAATTATGAACTGTCTAGTCATTTAAATGCATTGACCTTGATGCACAGCATATCTGACCTTCAAAATAATTTCATTGTTTAATTATTAACTGCAGTCTTCATTCTGTGTGTACATCATTAAATGTAGTTAATTTAAAATATTATTTAAAAGAGTGTTCTGTTGTACCACTTGTTTAGATTTTGTGAATATATTTAACATATTCATACTCCCATCAGAATTTCAGCTTGGAACTTAAAAGAATGCCAACAGATGTGTCTTTCATGATTGGCTTCTTATCACTTAAATTTTTCAATTAGCTTTCAGGTGTGAGAAAAATACATGCCAGCTTTCAAGTGTCCAATTTTTCATTTGTCTCTTGGAAGGCAGGCAATGCTTTCCTCATTTGTTTGAAATTCATGCTTCTACTGTATGTCCAATTAAAATAGAAAATATCTGAACTGATTTTTTAAAATAAGAAGTATTGGCAGAATGGGAGATGTGGTAGCTTTACTTAATTTTAAAGCTGTGATGGTGATTGGCACTATATTGCATTTGAAATCTCTTCTCTCTACTACTGGCTGTGGTGCATGTATCCTTCCTGTTGTTTAATCCTGTTTTTTAATCTTCTGTCTTACTTTTAGATATATTCTTCAGGAATATGCAAGCCTGTTCTGATAGAATATGAGCTGCCACATCCTAACAATATCATTCTCTGACATTCAAACTTAACATTAAATAAAAACATTCAGTTTTTTTATTTCATATTTTGGATGAAACAGGAAGAGAGAACAGAAGCAAAATATACTTTGAGGTATTTAGTTCTTCATATAAATGAGAGCAGCATAGAAACATGCTTTTATTTTTTCTTTCCGGATGTTCCATGCAAATTTTCACACTACAGATTCAGTTAAGAATTTATTGAAAGCTAGGCTTTAGCATAAATATTCAGTATGGGAAAAGTGTTTCATTTTCCAAAGGACTGCAACTTATTTTATCTCTTTCTGCTTCTCGTTGATCAAAGAGAGCAGAATAAACTATCTTGCTTTTTCCATCAATTTCTTCTATCTTTTTATTTTTCTTTGCACCAATTTTAAACATTTTGTCATATTTAAGGTCTTGTACAAATTTGCCATAGCCTTCATTGCCAGCATACCTTTTATACAAGCATCAGAAAAGAGAAGCCAACATGATTAAGGTTTCATGTAGGTATCCGTAATTAGGTGTCACCTAGCAGCTAATATTTTGCATAGGAAAACTTCTAATATTTTTTATTTGTTGTGTTTGCCTGCCAACTATATGTTAATCTTCTTTTCATTGTGTTGGTGTTAGTCACAGAATATGCTGAGTTGGAAGGGATGTATCTGGTTCTCGAGTTTAATTCCTGTCCCTGTGCAGGACAATCTTGTCACACCATGTGCCTGAGAGCACTGTCCAAATGGTTCTCCAACTCAGACAGGCTTGGTGCTGTGAACACTTCCCTGGGTGAAAAACCTTTTCCTAGCATCCAACCTAAACCTCACCCGACTCAGTTTTGTGCCATTCCCTCAGGTCCTGGCACTGGGAACCACAGAGAGGAGAGCAGTGCCTGCCCCTCCTCTTCCCCTCACAAGGAAGCTGTGACTGTGATGAGCTCTCCCCTCAGTCTCCTCCAGGCTGAGCAGCCCAAGCGATCTCAGCAGATCCTCACACGCTTCCCCTCAAGGTCCTTCACCATCCTCATGGCTCTCTCTAATAGTTCAATGTCTTTTTTTATATGGTGGCACCCAAAACTGCCCTCAGCACTCGAGGTGAGGCTGCCCCATTACAGAGCAGAGGGGACAATCCCCTCCCTGTCCCCACTGGCCATGCTGTGCCTGATGCTCCCCAGGACAGGACTGACCCTCCTGGCTGACTCAGATTCACCTTGACATTGGCCAGAACCCCCTCATCCCTTTCCACAGCACTGCTTTTCAGCATCTCCTTCCTCAGTCTTTACACACAAGTTTGTTTCTTTCCATCTGCAATTTTTTTTGACCCACAGCTCTACTGTCCTGCCTTGTTTTGTAGTGTCCTCTTTTTTCAGTGACCCATCAGCCCTCCCACAGTACAGCTTTCCAGTAACTTCTCTGCTTTGATATTTATCCTCTAGGCTCAAGCCTTTACAAACCTCATTTCAAACTCCCTCTTTCACTCCAGTGTTTTATAGGAGCAGATAAGAGGATTTCTCATTTTTCAGTTTTTTTCACTAATAGCTCTGAAAAAATAAGCAATATATAGTGTCTTTTACATCAAATCTCACATCACTCCTGAATACAAAATTATTGTTATCAGCAGAAACAGTAGTAGCAGTGACCTGTCTAACTTCTGGTTTTGGAGAGCATCTTTCCACACATTCAGTGAACCATTTTTCTTCTTAATAATGTAGTAACATTTCTAGTATGTAGATTTTTTTTTTCAGCTCCCTTAATTCTGTTGCAAATGGAGAAATAGTGAGAATCCCCTTGCCATGTAGGGAGTTTCAGGTGCATGAGACTCCAAAGCAGCAAAGGGCTATGCACACACCACCTCATTAAAACATCAGTTCCTTCAGTTGAGAGTCTATTGTTGTGCGTCCACGTTTTTCCAAGACAGGATTTTTCTTTTGATAACTGATTCAGCCTTTCTCAGAAATCTGCAACACACATGGTTTTTTTGAACTGATGATAATAATAACCAAATTCCCATATTTCTGTGGTAAGATATTTATGGTCATTTAATTCAGTTAAAAATAATAAAACACTTAAACAGTGACACTTTTCTGTCACTCCTATGTTATTTTTAAGTAGTTATATTGGTTTATCACTGGAATCTCAATCCCTCTTGCAGGCAGCTTTCAAGATACATTGTCCACCTTTGATGGGAAAATTGGAAGGTGTTTTGACACAGTTCTGTTCTCATGGTACTGAAAGGATGAAAAAAAAAGATGAAGCTGTATCCAGCTTTCCAAATATAGTTTGGAATTCACTGTTTGACATATGAAAAAATAATTTGGTAATAGTTTTCAGAACTCTTGTTGAGTATACTTAGACATTCTTTTAATGTGAAGGAACCATTTCATCCTCAATACGGAAATTAATGAGAAATGTTTTTGCATATTTCACATTCAAGACAGGAGCCTACAGATTTTTGATTGCTTGGGTTTTGGTTTTTTTTTGCCTCTTTTCTTCTTTTTCTCCCTTGTCATGATGTAGAGGGAAGAATTTCAATGCAAACTTCTTTTTAAAAGCCCTATCATTTTCATTTTGTACTTCCTTTTCACTGCAAGAACATAGATTTCTATTTATTTTTCAACTTCAGACTTACTAGCAAATACTTCCTCAAATCCACTGTAAAACTGGAGTCTTAAAAATACTAGTGAGGTTGGGATCGATGTCCCTTAATTCACTGAAGCCAATGTCAACAGAAGCCAGGTTCTCAGCAGATTGACTGTGTGCTTTAATGGAATTTTTTTTTCCACTGAATGTCTGGCAAATTTATCCGTTGAAGAGAAACACATCTCGTGATTGAAACTGTAGCCTCACAGCAGGCTGAGCAGGACTTGAGGATAATTTGAGATTCTGAACACACATTTATTTTTATGCTCTGCGTGATTAAGTTGCTCCTAAATAAAGCACATGGCAATTAGTCTGACAGAAAGGAAACAATTTACAGTACCTTTTTCTAATAGCCACACATGTAGACAGCTACCCAGTACAGGTTTTCGTCTGGGAAGACCAGGTCACAGGGAAGAACCTTGACCCGACATCCACTGCTTGAAGTTTTCCTGACATGGCACTGCAGACTTCAGCAGAGAGCCATTTCCCATCCATCTTGTTTGCTCTTCTGCTGCCACCTCTTTGCTGTTTCAGCTGCAGAGAAGGCAGGGCAGGCAGCTGATGCTGTTTCTGACAGGTGTGGGGAGATGTGAGTGACACTGGGGCTTTTATACTAGTGAAGAGTTGCTGGAAGTTTCTGTAGATTCAAGCAGGAAGTGTGGTAAAAGAAGGTTGGAGAATTTATTGTTTGAAGAAAATAAATCAAGAGAAGGGAGAAGAATGTTACTCCAATTTTTTTTCTTCCAGCTCCACACCTCCAATTTATCCATGAAAGCTTGAGCTAGTTTACTGTCATAAGAAAGATCTCTTCTCTCTTTGATGATTTCTTTGTCATTGACACGTGGCCATGTGAACTTAGAAAAAAAAAACTGTTTAGAAAATGAAAATTGTGATAGTTCTAGAGGGGCTTTGTTTGCTTAGACAATAGGAGAATCCCTTAAGAGTTCCCTTCCAGGGAGCCATGGAGGTGTCACATCCACCGTGTTTTGTCTAGTCCCGATTTTGGTGGTCTGGAGAGAGCCCTTTGGCTTACCTGAGCCTCCCACTGATGGAAGGATCAGTACTGAGGAATATCCAAGAGAACTCTTTTGCCATTAGTAACTTTCTTGTCTCTCTATAGGGTTGTTTGGGCTGGGGGGAGTATGGCATACAAATAATACTGGCATACAAATAATAATTCAGTCACTTTGTCTGGGTTATTAGGATGACAGCAGCCTGGAATGGGAAAAACAAGACTAGTCAAGGATGCCTGTTTTTAATATTTAATAACTGTTTCTAAAAACTGTTTTTAACAATTTCTGGAGTTTATTATTTTAAGTAATGGAAAAAAAAGGATATTCCATTTCTACTTCTGTTGCCTGTATATAATGACAGGGCTCCTTTTTATTGAAACCTGTATTAAAACCTGTTTTCTTGTGATGAATAATTTTTAAGCAAGTGAAAACACAGAAAATGTCTTATCTCTCCTGGTGGGTGTTTGTAACTTTATTTGAGTAAGATGCTCTCGATGTTACATCTTTTTTCTTTATTACATCTCTCTCTTTCATAACCCACCTTCATGTTTCCATTTCTTCTGTAGTTATGAAATAAACAATGTCTTTGATACTGCTGGGTTCTACTGTTTCACAGCTTTGGTCAGTACCAATTTCATGTCCCTGTGCTAGTTAGCTTGACGCTCTTTTCACATCTTTTCCTGCTTCAGTAGCTGTTGCTTTGTGATTCCCTCTGTATTCTGCTTTGATCTAACTTAGTTGCTGTCAGATATGTGCATAGCAGTTTTAAGAACAATGGCAAGCTCAGTTTTTCTACTTGCCTTTCATCACAGGTGGCCCATCTGCTGGTCTCTGTGTCTTGATAAAGAGCAGTTAAAAAAAGACCAAAAACCTCTAAAATGCTTGACTATTGCTGAACTACTGCACCTCATTATCTATTTCATGCTTCAATCTCCTCTGCCACAGAATGTCCTGTTTGTACATACAGATTGTATGGCATAATGGCATAAAACACATATATTTTCCAGGTGGGCCATAAAAACGTGCTTCCTGGGAAAACCTTCAGTATTTTTATTTGAAATGGAAATTGAAAACTTCTGTTGTTTCTTTGTTGTTGGGTTTGTGTGTTGTTCTTTCTTTTCCTCAGCATCTCCCTCTTCTTCCTCTGCTCTTCCTGTCTTTTGAATTTGTTGATTCTTTTGCATACCACCTGAGCCAGAGTGAGCATTGCTGGGCTGGAGTTCCAGATGACAGAGAAAAACCTGTGTCAGGACAGAGAGCTGGAAAGTCCCCTTTTGTAGGCTTGAATAGTCTGTAATAGCCAAGAAGGGTATAGTAGCAGAAAAAAACAACAAAAAATGGTCTGCTCATTCTGCTAATTCCCCAGCTCTCTGTGCTTTTTTTTCTACACAGGACATCTGTAAAACTAGATCTGAACTGTGCTGTCATTCCCAGCCCGATCTATATCTGCCCATCTACCCTACTTCTCTCCTTTGAGATTACCTTGCATTTTAAATCAATGCCAATTGATTAAATGGGGCTGTGATGCTCAAGATAAACAAGCAGTTAAGGGTAGACTGTCTATGTTTGAGCTTTCTGTATGGATTTCACTGTCACAACCACTTGAAACAAAGACCATTGGATTCTTACCTGAAAAATAACACTCAGGAAGCTGACTTGAAAAGAACTGTGGTCAGAAATAAATAATTTGCTGAATTAAAAATCCAGCAGCTTGATGAATTAAAACTGCACCGCAGCAGGTAATGAATGGAATGGAGAGAGTTCTGACTATCATTTTGTCATCTGTGATAGAAAACAAAGAATTAGATCATATGACCATAACCCTCTTCAGTAGTTTTATGTCACAGCATGGGTTTCCATGCCTAGCTGTTGTATAAAAACTGACATGTGCATCTTTTCCTTTAGTGATATCCTTTATATGATATAACTCACAGACCATGAAACTTTAAAATTTTAAATTGAAACTTCTTTATTGATTCTTAAGTTTGATGTGATGTGGGTTGTCATGCCAGCAGTATCTCAAAGGCTACTTAAATGAAAATTTTACCTTGTGTATTTATACAGCTCTTACTTCAAATTTTGTGGCTATGTTTGGTGACATTCCCAGAATTTGGAGCCATCTTGATTTCCATGTCATGAAAAAAAACAACGAGTCTGAAACCCTATTATTTCTATTCATTTCTTCTTATAAGCAGCTAGAGTCAGCTACTGTTGCACTGACTTTAATAGCACATTTATTCCATAAAAAAAAGTTATATTTTGAAATACTTTTTCATTGTTAGTTCTTCAGCTTATGTTGTCTGTGATTCTGGTGCAAATAAAACTTCAGTTTGTAATGGTAGCTTTTATGTGTTTTTACATTTTTGCCCAGCAAAACCATGGGGAAAACCATAAGATCTCTTTTTGCTGTCTTCCGTGTGAGTAGGGGCCTATGTCTTTCCCCCCCCTCTTTTATACTGCATCCTGATCTTCTAAAGATACTGTTGATGAGGTGTCTTTCATCTCTGCTGCACCTTGGAGTTTATATTTAGTATCTCTGCACATAAACATATCCTGTTCCTTGCCATCCTTGAACATCCACCACAAACTTCCTCTGCCTTTATCACTGTCATGTTCCTTCAAACAACTGCTAGCTATTTTAGACTTTTTCTTTTTTTTTTTTTTGGTACATCCTGACAATTCTGCCACTTGCTCTTTTTCTCATGAAAATGTTCCCACAGAGTTGATTTGCTGTCTTTTTTTTTTCCCCAATTCTGATACTCAGTGAAGCAAGTCCTGCTTGTTTTTTGCTCTTCCCTGGTTCCATTGACATGGTGCTTGATGTGGTACTGCCTTGGTGGTGCCTCAGTTTTCCAGAAATATGTTACAGTTATGGGCACCGAGTGGAATGGTAACGTGTAGGAAGGAAAAGATGCAGTTTCCTCAGATTGCTCTGGGAGTGAAGGAGTTTCTATAAGGTAGAATTTTTTCTCTTTAAATTTGTGCTTTCTTTTAAAAAAGTGTTGCTTAACAAGATGCAAGTCCTTGCAACCCCAGCATCACTAGAAGTTCTCTGAATGGCAGAAATACTTCACCTTTTTTTTCAGAAGCTATCTCATGTTTCAGTGCTCTCCTGAGTTTCCCAAATGTCATGTTATTTGGCTTTTTTCACACCCCTGACCAACATGGTCATTATCCAGCCTCTAGAGCTGATTTACTTAGCACCTCATTAAAAACAAGTTCAGCTCATCTCCTCTCACTGCTCTTCGCTTGTCAACAAGTTCTGCTTTTTCTCCTTTTATATTCAGTCCTTTTGGTACTCAGAATTTGTCAGTCATTATTTTTTACCCTGTGGTACAGATTTCTTATGCTGCTCTTATTAACCATCTCAAGGATGTTATGTACCACAACATTTTTAGCTTACAATATATATATATATGGAAATTTTGTTCTTGTTTATCCTTGAGCTTGAATGCTAGAGCCAAGTCATAATAGCATATTCAAATATATCTCCTCCCATTGTTTGGTTGGTTTTTTTGTTTTGTTTCTGAATATATTATAATAAATATACTGCTATCATTTTGTAATAATTCTCAGAATCTTTTTGATTGCATTTTTTCTGTCAAAATTATTTTCTTGCTTGCCTAAATGGTTCAGTATTTCTTTAGATAATCTACAATCACACTAAAATAAAAAGTTGTTAAAATTAAGCTTTAAAATAAAGAGACAGAAGTTTTTTTTTTAATTTTTACTTGATTTACTTTTATGCTGTGAAACAGCTAAAATAAAAAAAAAAATAGGAGACAATTTTCGTAATTTTTTCCTCAACAAAAAATCATGTAGATTCAATAAGGAACATGCTATCCTTGTAATTTATTTTGAATATGCAAGTAACATTTTTAGCTGTATTTTTTTCCTTTACTGCATTTCACTAAGCCTTTATTACACTCTGCAAAGAGATGTGTGACCAGAATGGTTCTTGAAATAGATGATATGTTATCCTGATGATAGGAGTAGGTGCTCAATGATGTTTTGGACCACTGGGGAACAATGGGCTAGTGAATGAAAAGTGATTTCAAAAATATTTAACAGCTTATGATTTCTTATGTAGAACAATTGCTTGGCCTTTTTATCCCTATGTATAAAACATGTGTTTGTAGTTTGGGAGAACACCTGTGCCAACTATTAAATGCTGACTATGAGAAGTTGACTGTCATGTGCTTGAGTAGCCAGAAAATAAGTAGTAATGTTTGTGCTTGTCACCTAAACATAAGACCAATAAGGTTTCTGAGAAACTGGAGTTTCTTGGTACTTGACAAGGTTCAATTATTTTTGCTTAAAATTCTTACCACTAACATCTGTGAACCTACTTTTCATCCCCTAAATATCAATAATAGATTTTGAAGTCTGCAAGAGCATTGAGAACAAAGTTGAACATCCCAAGACCAGATAAGAAAAATTACAAACCCCCCAAAATATTCCTAAGCATTTTAAAAGAGAGCCAGAACATCTGTGATCTCAGTGTTCTGGTGGCTTTGGTTCCTCCAATACTGTGAAGTATTTTATGCAGGAATGTTTTTTTCAAGGAGGTACCTCAACCATTTCTGCATTTAGCACACTGAAATGTTAAAGCTGTGAGATTCTAGATACAGACTACAGTACTGGATCAAACTGTTGAATTATTAGGAAAATTTTCCTGTTAAGAATCAGTTTAGCTGAGCTCAGTCATAATTTAGAGTGCAGTGGTTCTCATACTGATGTATCTGTGAACCCCAGTTTTAAGCTCAAGTTTGTATTATCCCCTTTAGCCTAAGGAAGACAGAGCTGCTTTTGACCATACAGAAGAATGGGAAATGAAGGGGAAGAAATATGATAATACACTCTATGCCCCTTCTACATCCTTCTCATTTTCTCTTTGGATATTGGTTAAAACTGAAAATCTGGTCTTCTTTTTAAACAATCTCTAGACAAAGGACACCAGAGAAAATTTCACCAAGGGCAATATGTACTTTCATTATTTTCCATCTCATAGACTGTTGTCTATACAGGTACTGAGCAGGCAATTGAGCTCAGAGGACAGTGCTTGAAGGAAAAAACACACTCATCCCAGTCAAACTAACATTCTTGGAACCCCCTATGGGAATCTCCACAGCAGAATATGATAAGTTGATTATAAGAAGAATCTGCCTTTAAATAATTCCTGTCATAGTTAAAAAGTGAAGAATAATGAAGAAGGGAAGTGGAATAGATGAGGACAATATTCTGACTACATCAATCACCTCTTAACTATACCTGTGTATTTAGGAATGCAATCAATGTCATAAAAGCAATGGTCCTCATAGAAGCTGTGCATAATGAATCATTTAGCTTGAAAATTTATTGAAGGCAACTGTTTGTTTCACTTACTTATTTTTTTCCCTAATGCTCTAAATACTGCTGATGACTCAAGTTTTATGTTTAAGGGACAGCTAGCTGCACCAGAATGAGTAGTTCGTTACTATAACTATGCTGGGGTTGTGAAAAAGAGAAAAAAATACTAGTCCAGCAAATGTCATGGGGGCTGATTTTCTTCCTTCCCTGACTTGCTCCAGAGTGGGAGCTACAAAGTGCTGTATTGCTGCATTTGCTATCACCTCACTGCAGGAGCTCGCATTATTCATAGGAGAGCAACTGAGGTCAGTTCCATGTGCTTTGTGGAAGGAACCCTACTATTCATCCCTTACAGTCTTCCAGAGTGTGAGCTGCAGAAAATGGATTAGGAAAACAGTCTATTCCATCTCCATGAGGTATAGTTTGGACTTTGAGTTGACCTTGTGTTTCTTAGTGCAATCTCATGTATACCATGAGTAAGATTTTTGAGCAGTCTTAAAAGTACAAGGTGAAACAGCTATTTATTTATTTATTTATTTTAACCAGATTACATTTAATCAAAATATCAGCTGGATTCTGGAAAACTTCCAATACATTTGTAGATGACAAAAGCCTGAGGGCTTTCACTGAAATTGCAACACAGTTTATTCTTAGCAATTAGAAGCAAACTGGCCATACTTCAAAGTTGACGTAAAAATGGAATGTCCTCTACATCAAACTGACATCTTAGTCTTGGAATACCCAGTGTGTTGCAAGCAATGTTGTTTTCTAGTCTCTGTCTTTTCAGCCTCAATACTCTGATCAATAAATGCACACCTAGGCAGCTGTGGTGACAAAGGAGAACCAACATCTTTCCTTCAGATGGTTGATGTTGAATAGAGAGCATGAAACATCAGCTATATTTATGCAACTTTCATTCAGTGGTGAGTGTTTATGAGCTCTGCCTTACCTTAGCATCAACTTAATAAAAGATTTTCAGGGTAGATGCAGAGAATGCTTTGCAAACCAAAGAAAATGTCCTGCAATTAATTTGATTAGTTATGAAAAAGCTATGAAATATCTGTAGCCCCCTAATTGAAAATCTGTAATAATTTCATGTTGTATAAAATTGAGTGGTCTCCATGTTCTTTTTTGATGTGATGATCCAAAATCCTTAATGAATGCAGTGAAACTATAGACCAGGAATGTTAGGTTTTCTTTTCTATTTTATTTAAGACTGCAAAACATCTCATTCAGTCAACAAAGTGAAATGGCTGATTGAGAACATGAAAACATGTTTCAACAGTAACAGCTCAGGAGAGAATTTCGCAGTACTTAGTAAAGCTTGCTGAACTGTTAATTTTCCTGGAGCTGTTTAAGTTCCACAGGGGCACTGTTTCTTCCCTTTGGCCACATCTACTTTGCTTTTCATCAGTAATGTGGTATCCTATATCCATTACACCTACCTACATTAAGCTCTGCTCTTGCATTGCATTAAAACCCATATGAAATATTCATTAGAAGAAGGTGGAAAATGGACACACAGTCCCTTCTAAAAGCAAATGGAATTTTACTACCTCATCTGGAATTATATGGTCATATTAATTCTTCAGGTATGTCTCTGCATCTCACAGCACTTAAAGGTATAGGAAGATTACCCTTTATTTTTAAAATCTTATCAATAATTTGCCTTTGAAAAAATTAATTGGTAAATTTATTCTTAACATGCACTTTTTGTAGGTAAAAAGAGGGAAAAGTCTCAGGCTGAAAATCCAGACCTTTTGGAAAGTCAACGTACAAAATATGGATTAGCACTCTGACACTGTAAGTATTTTAGAAAGGTGGAAAAGGGACCTATCAGAAGTTAATACCCAAGGTATGACTGATCCTGTGTGACTTTATTCATGTGAGAAGCGGAAATTACCTTTCAGATTTACATCCTGTTTCCACCCTCTGCCTTGGTGGTTGAAATGGATTCTTTTAAAAGTAAATATTGTTTGCTCTTGAGTTAAGCCCCCTCCACCTGAGTCCTTCACTGCATAAGCAGTTTAATTTGCCTTGTAGTGGCTACATCACATTTCACTGAGCTCAAGGTTAAGGTCTTTCATTAACTGCAGTCCTGAACCACCATATTTTTTAGTATTGCACAGCAGCTGTACAGGCTGACCAGCATGAGTATGGGAGCATTGTGCCATGTTCTCAGATATTTCTGTTTTATTCCTGTGTCATGTCTAATCAGCATCAGTGTCCCTGCAGTGACTCCTCAAGGAGTTCAGGCTCTGAATTTAATGTGGCTGGAAGTGACTGGGTGTTGACTGGTTCTGTGGCACGTGTATATTTTCTAATTTCCTTGATATATACAACAATTCAGACCAAATACTTCACCAGACCAGGTATGTGGTGTTGTATTAAGTTGTAGAGTAAGTGACTTTCCCTTAGCAGAAATTGTTGCATACCTTTGCTTTTCAGAATTTTGTGACAAAGGTCTAAGACCTTCCAGTGCAATGCTGGATGAGTTTCAAGTCTGTCAGTAGCAGACTTGGTGTGTAGTTGGAAAATTTGCATTTAGAAGCACAGTGGAGAGTCATGTTTGTACTTTTCTCATAAAACCATGGGCAAGTCCATGTAGCATATTTCTTCTTGTTAATTATTTAAAATACATAATTTAAATTATACCTTTTGCATTTGAGAATGACATGTAGTAAATACTGCTCATACCGGGAGTATTTGGTCTTGTCAGAAACTTTCTGATGGGTGAAGAAAGATAACATATACACTTGTTATGAAGAAGTATTAGTATGTTAAAAGAAGTGTGAATATCCACCAAAGTATCCTTTAATGATAATGATCCAATAATGGATTGTTTTTTATCAGCTTGTTATTAGTTCACAAAACCAAAGTTTAATGACACATAACTTTTTATTTGGATGCACTCACAGACCTTATTCTTATAAAAATTCAGCATTGTGCTGTGTCTCGTTAACCTGTGATCACTGATGCAAGAACTTGTCTGTACGTGGGTGTATTGGGTTTGAGTGACAAGGTTTGGGTAGCTGGAGGGCTACAGGGGTGGCTGCTGTGAGAATCTGCCAGAAGCTTTCCCCTTGTCTGCAGAGCCAATGCCAGCCCTCTCCAAGACAGACCCACTGCTGGCCAAGCCCTAGTCTGTCAGCGATGGTAGCAACAATTCTGTGATAATGTATTTTAGAAGGGGAAAGGTATATGCAAAAGTAATTTCAACCAGAAGAGAGGTGTGAGAACATGTGAGAAAAACAGCTCTGCAGACCCCCAGGTCAGTGCAGAAGGAGGGCAGGAGGTTCTCCTGGCACCAGAGCTGAGATTCCCCTGCAGCCCCTGATATAGACTACGGTGAGGCAACTGTGCCCTTGCAGCCCACTGAGAACCGTGGGGGAGCAGAGATCCACCCACAGCCCATGGGGAGAGGATCTCATGCTGGAATAGATTTCCTGGTAGGCCTTGTGATCCTGTGGGGGACCCATGCTGGAGCAGCCTGAACACAGTTCCTGAGTTACTGTGCCCTGTGGAGAGGGACCCACATTAGAGCAGCTCATGAACGGCAGTCGTGGAAAGGACTCACATTGGAGCATGCGGGACTCTCTCCCATGGGAGGGTCCCCACACGCTAGGCCAGTGGAAGGACTTCTCTCTCTGAGGAGGAAATAGAGGCAGAAACACCTGAGATGAACTGACCATAAACTCTATTCCCCTTCTCCCTGAACCACTTGAAGGCAGGACACAGAGAATGAGGAATTAAGTTAAGCCCAAAAAGGAGGGAGGGATGGTGAAAGCTTGTTACGATTTTCTTTACTTCTCATTGTACTCTGATTTTGATTGATAATAAACTAATTTCCCCCAGCTGAGTCTGTTTTGCCCATGATGGTAACTAGTAAGTGATGTCTCCCTATTCTTATCTCAGCTCATGAGCCTTTCATGATATTCTCTCTCTCCTGTCTCTCCAGTTGAGGAGGGGAGTGACAGAGCAGTTTTAGTGGACACCTGGCATCCAGCCAGGGTCAAACCACTATAGGGGGAATTCAAAAAATAGCTGCTGTGAAATAAATGCTTCAAAGTAGTATTAGGAAGTTTTCTTAGGGGTGACAGTATGGGTTGTAGTAACCCTCTGGGACCGTAGTCTTATTTCAGAAATAATGTCCATACACGGAATTAGAAGAAGACAATAGCAATGAGCTGCTCTAAGAGTAGTCAAGAGTCAGGTTGTTCCTTGCTTCTGACAGCTGAAAAGTCTTCATTTATCATTCTTAAAGTCTTCCTTACTATGCATGGTCACATATCAACTAATTGCTTTGTTACAGAGTCCGGAAATTTATGTCTTCTGTTAGTGCCAATCTTGATTCAGAAAAGAGAAAATATGAGGGTAGTGCAAATGTTTTCTCTAGTGGCTCTCAACAACCGTGTTACGTATAGTCACATTAATAGTTTTGTACTATGCAAATAATAAAGTACATACACACACAGACCTACACAAATTGTGTAGCATTCATTTGTACCTAGCAAGGAGTTACAAAGTAGCCTGTCCAAGTGGTGATGTTGCAGGATGGTTTTTGGATGTTAAAATAAAATTCAGTTATTTTCTATTGGCTTATAGACAATATCATAATTCATGTTACTCTTATTGCTTTATGACCTGGTCCCTATTAATATCTAATTAAATATTGTAAAATAACTAACTTGTCTCATAAAAATGGACAGTTTTTGTCTCCCTCTGTGTCATTGCTTCTTGAGCTTACCACTGAAAATTGTGCTGGATGTTTGCTGTTCAACACTTAATTAAAATTTATAAAACATTATTGACTTCAGCATGCAGTGTTCTCATGTTTGCCATCTGCTTTTCTGCCTCTGACTCTTAACTCAGAGCCAACACTTGCTCCTTTTTTCTTTCTTATATATGTTTGTCAACCACAGTAGTATATCACAGGTGCAAATTTGTTTCAGCTGTTGGAATCTTACCTGAGTGGGGTTATCAGATTCGGCTTTAAAAGGGTAAGTGGTACTTCTGTACATAAACTCTCTGCTAACAGAATCTCCAAGTAAAGCTAGAAGAGAATCCAAGATTTCATGTCTTACTGACTGAGAAGTATTTTGCTCAGTTTTAATTTTGCTAGAGATAATAATAACAGTAGTAGCGTGCAATGCTTGTTCCTCACTGACAAGAGTATTGTACATTTTAATGTTTTACTTGTTTCAGAATGTGATTTCTCCCAGTATAAGCTGAATAGAGCAATTTAGAAAGTAACATGCCAGACTAGGGATGGTCCCATTGGTCAGAGAAGTTTGACTCCTTCAGATCCTTCTGAAGGCTCTAGAAATAGCTTGTGTGACATCTCAGTTTATGTGACACAGAGACCGTTACACACTTCCTACTTGAACATGAAATAATCTGAAAGGGAGATCTACAGTAGTGTAATTGCAAGATATTTTTTCAGAGCTTTTCTTGGACTCCAGAGCAGCAAGGCTTTGTTATTTTTCTTTTTAAAAAGGAAAATTTTTTTTTTCTGGTTGAAAGAATAAATTCAGCTTTGATACTTCCTTATCTACACTACTGGTTTTAATGCTTAGGCAGGTGATTAGCTTAGGGTACAGGCCCTAAAAAATCTTTAAATACTATCCTGTTTAATATAATTAACATTTCTGCATAGGACGCAGTCATACCTTCATACTGAACACTAAGGGATGATAAATATTAAGTGGCCGGTAGAGCTGCATACCCTACTGAGTTCAATCCTACAGCTAGCATTCTTCCATCCCTCAAAACAAAACAAAACAAAACAACCCAAACAAACCCAAAAAAAAAAACAACAAAAAACCAAAAAACCCAAACAAAACTAAAGAAAACCAAAACAAACCCCAAAACATCCGAAAATAAAATAGCAAAAAAACCCCCGCTAAAAATCCCACCAAAACCCTCAAAAGCAGCAACCAAAAAAACTCTAACCTCTGGAGAGAAATTGCACTTTGATAATATTTATATTTCTTTCTGAGCTTGGTGAGACCCTGTCCAAGAAGGTAGAAACCTAGAGGTCTGGGAAATCCAATATCTGGAAGAAGCAGGATTTCATTATTGTAGAGGGTGAATGTCTCGTGCTGTAAGTTCTTACTTCAGCTAACCCCTTGTACCCTGGTTTTGTTGAGTTAGAACTATGAGTGATGAAAGGCACAGCATGAGAACAGTAACAATTCTTATTATTACTACTATCCTGAGCCTGGCATTCTAATTTCGAATAGCTAGAAGTTCAAAATAACAAACATAACAAAGTAAACAACTAATCATAGCAAAGGCAGGCTTTCTTTTAACCACAGAATCTCCTAATCTCAAAGGTACAGCACTGGATATTCTAGGTTATGCTGAAGGACAGCAAATAATTTGTAAGCCAATGTATACTGCTTGTGCTATCTGTAGGATGTCTGAAAGCATTAAAAATTCATGATCTTTTAACAAGGAGCTACAGCAGTAACAACATCAAGCTCCAGCAATAGTTTTCAGGTTAGTGCTCTGAAATATTTATTTTGTCTGACTTAAAAATGTTTAGTCTGGAACATTTTAAATTATACTTTCCCACTGTATATATTTGGCTAGTGGAGCCTGTCTCTCCAACTCTGGACAAGTATGTACTGCAAGTTACTTGATTTTATTGTTTAGAAAACCAGTCTTTGGTAGAAGCTTAATGTAAAAAACAAAGTGTCCTTTTGAGAATGCCAGGGTCAAAGTACAAGGCTGAAGAAAAAGGGGAAAATGAGATAATAGGAATCTTGTGAGAATTCTTTGGTGAGAATAGAGACCTCTGAAATCCAAGCACAGTGGAAATTTATAAAACAGTATTGGAATGCATGTGCTAACAAAACAAAATCTTCTGTGAAGAATTGTGATTGATTCTAAAATTAATGAAATACAATAAAAAATAGCAAACTCTTAATTACTTAACTGACTTGTTCTTTTTATGATCAGTGAGACCATAAAAATCAGGGGTTTAATTATTAATTGAGGATTTGTTGTTTCAAAAATTTTGTCCCAATTTGCAAGGAAACTGAGGCAACAGAATTGTCCAGAATTAAGTTAAAAGGAGCATTGAAGTATTACAGTAAAATACTTGGAAATTGAGCAATTAGACCTGACTGCTTTCACTAGGACTGGATATTTAAATGAGGTATAAATATGTGCATTGATATACACACCTGACACCTGGCTAGTACATTATATGGGAGTGAAATTAAGTATTTCAGTATATGGGGATGAGTTCTTAATTCAACCACAGTCAAATCAGTAGGAATGGGAAAAACTTCCTGATTAGGCATCGTCAACTGGAGAACAAGCAAGATAAGTTTTTCTGTGGCCCATTTTTCACTTTTATGCTGTTCTTAGCTGCTTACTTTTGTCTGATTTTTTTTTTCTTACCTTTTTTTCTATTGAGGGCCGACTTATAAAAGAAAGGTACAGCTGTTGAAGTGAAAGCAGAGTTCTTGTTCTCAGGAGATATGTTGATGTCCCTAGAGATATTTTCACTTATGACAAAAACAAGTGATGTGGTTAGTTTTCCACACAGAGGGGTGGTTTTAGCCAAAGAAACATTAAAAAACTTTTAGTAAAAGACTTTAAAATATTGTTTTCTTTATTTTTTCCTGAAGAACCTAATACAAACTGTCCTGGGTATATCACAATAAAACTTACTCTAGTGACAGACCTGCTCTAATCCAAAACTATGTCCAGCTACAACCAGTTCTCATGCATATTTGTTTTTAAAAATTAAGATGACTTTCACCAGTATTTTTGGTACTCTTGAGATATGATGACATTTAATCATTAAAAAAGCTTTAGACACAGCATGGGAAAGTGCTCTATTTTCTATCACCATTTCCCTTCAATTATCATATAAATGAAACCAGATAGACTACAAAATAAAATCCACTCAACTGAAATATTTGCAGCCTTCATATACACATATTCTCCCACATTCTGGTAGAAGTCTCAGTCTCTTTGTATTTTTTTCCCAACTTTAACATGACCTTTAGAGCTAACCATTTCTCTGTAACTGTTTGTTTTTTGGGTTTTTTTTTTTTTTCAAGCAAATAGATAAGTAACTGCATTATCAAAAACAACTTAAAATGTTCAATTGACAGAAACTACTGCAAAGAAGAAGGGAATGAGTGAATACTGTGTTGGAACTGGAAGAAGAGTCCATGTTAAAAGATTTTAGGGTTTAACAGCATATCTATGGTTTGGTAATCAGCTTCTGATAATCTGTTTAAAGAGAAGATAGAGAAAAATTTTGGGCTGTACCCCTACATCAGTGCTACTGTAGTTCCCCAGTAAAGTAAACTTCCATATTCTCTGTTGTTTCTATGCAGTTTTTCCCAGGTGACACCAGCAGTGCTTGTCCAGAATTCTTGGATGTCCTTCCCATTTATAGCTGTGAGAAAAGAAGAAACAAAGTGGATCCATGGGAATGGTTCAGGATCCCTCCCCAAAGAAAACAAGGCCCTGACTAAATTCATGAATGTGTATTTACACAATCCACTAACCATGGAAGTAAATAGAGCTTACTCATGAGTTTAAAGATGAGTTATTCTCTCTGAAGATTAATGTCTCAAATCAAGGTCTCCTGAATCATAGTTGGGGGACTCGCTAGCTGTAGTCACAAAAATTCATCGGTGCATCTGTGATCAAGACTCACCAAGTTGTTGAGGTGTACAAACAAATCTTTAGTTATAAGAAAGTTAGGGTATTGTAACAAATGTGGCTGTAGGCTGTATTGCAAAAAATCAAAGTTTCTGATACATATGTTCTATTCCTCCATGTCTGAAATACCTTAGAAAGTCTTAAAATAGATTGGGAAACCTGGGCCCCCATTTTACTGCCTACAAAGTGTACGGATAAGAGCAGTGTGGTTTTTTTATTGCTCAGCAATGCATTATGTATTTATGTATTTTATTAGTGAAAGAACAAGCTGAAAGGAAGTATATTTGTGACCAGAGGACTGTATTTCTTTTATAATAGGTATATGTTTGACTTCTCTCATCAAGTATTGTTCAGCCTTTTTGATGTCTATACTTATCCACAGCCCTTTCTTTGTGTTGCTTTCTCGCTTTATCTGATGTGCTACTTGTTTTTTTTCCCCCAGTATAAAACATTTTTAGTTGCACCAGATTTGGGATAGTTTTTAATGGAAGCACATCAGACAGAATGGATATATCTGTGGGGATAAAGTTATCATGACAACAAGACACTTTGTAGCCATAAAGAGAAGAATGAGACCTACCCATAAATTATATGAGCCATGCAGGACCTCTGAATGGGGTTTTGGGCAACCTGGTCTAATGGAAGGTGTCCCTGCCACCGGTGGGGGGGGGTTGGAACTAAGTGATCTTTAAGGTCTCTTCCAACCCAAACCATTCCGCGATTCCACAGTTCTGTGAGCCTGTGGAGAAGATAACTGAATTTTGGGGAAGACATCTGAGAGGCACCAAGATGCCTGAGAGTCATAAATGGATTAGGGTAAATTCAGTGGAGGGGTTGATGTGAGGAGTTGAGGCTGACCTAAACCCATTGCACCCAGAAGGGTGATGCAGAATAAAACTTTCTTATGGACTGTGTGTGAGAGAGAGCTGAAGAGCCAGGAGGGAAAAGCAGGTGTAGCAGCATCAGAAACAGACCTGACAGATAGCCTTTAGTCCCCAGCATTTTGGTGAGTCATGCTGGAGAGAAGGTAATTGGTGGTAGCTGTGCTTTATTTAGTGACTTTAGTTACTGTGTGGAAACCACCACTTGTTTCTATTAAGAACATGTTTAAGTGGAATTAAGAATTTAAAAGAAAGCTGCCTGGGCACCCAGCCAAACAGAAGATATCCATTTATAGTTTAGCAACGATGAGCCAACACTGGGAATTACTGGGCCAAGTCCCTCCACGATGTAAGCTAATATAAGCAAGCCTGAGGCCCTGGTGTATGAAATGAGGCTATGTTTCCCCCAAGTGTAGCCAATACAAAAAAAGCTCCTTGTTGTCTGCTTGTAGAGGTTCAGTATTAACATAAGAAATCAGGTAATTCTGTCTGGATGGACATTGCCTGCTGAAAATTAGGTTCGTACAAGGAATGAAAGCTGCCAAAGAGGCTGGTTTTTCATAGCCTGGAAAATAAGAACTTGCTAAAAACATGAAGATCTGCAGAGTGAGAAAAGGCAAGGAAGTATCCCCTACTCTCTTGTGTTACTGAGCTTATCAGGGAAGGACTTGATTTTAAAGATGTTTTATTTCTTTTTAAAATGGTGAAACAGCTGGATGTCACTTGGCAAAACTGTACAATACGAAAAATACATACAGCAAAAAAAGTTTTAACACAGAAAAATGTAGATATCCTTTTCTCCCCATTCTTATCACAGTTGATTCCCAGGCTTAAATATTTAAATAGTTGCACTAGCTCATTTTATATAAGCACTTGCTTTACATTTTGCCTCATCCAAAATTAGCTTTAGTTTCTTGCCCACTGATTTCCTAGCACCGTGGGAAATCATAACACACTCAAAAATAGTGTTTTCTTTCTCAGCTGTAAGCTGATGATATTATCCTGAATTAATTAATTCTATGAAACGTTGAGAGCTGTGCAGTGGCTTGCGTAAAATTATATAAATGGTCCCAGACGTTGTCTGGCAACTGTCTGGTGTCCCTACCAATCAGAAGATGATTTATGTCTATAAAGTTCTGGATTGCTCTCAGTTTAAAGGAACTTCAAAGACCTCTGTGGTCTCTGGGGACAGAGTTGCATCCTTGTGACTTGATACACCAGCTGAAGAAAAATTGATATAGCATGGAAATATATTGTCAAAGACCTATCCATTATTTACTGTTGATCGATGCTGGAAGTTGAAGTTTAAAAGTTGAGGTCAACCGTTCTTTGTCTCAGATATTTAATGGAAAACAATCAGAAGAGTTGGAGCTGCGAGGACAAGAGGTCCATTTGATGAAGCAGCAATTGATCACTACATGACTTCTCCCTTTGGGAGTGGTTGTGTGACAGAAGTTTGATTCATCATCCGTCCTGTGCAGATGGAGAGTAGTGAATGCTTTGTAGTGTTCACCTTTATTTGATTGAGCACTGAGGACTACTAGGTCATATGGAAGGAGCAGACAGGAGTGTAAACAAGTGGAGAAGATGCATGGGGTTGTGGCAACTCTCTCAGATGGACCTGAATAGTTAGCTCTAATTCTAATTACATGGGATTTAATGCAATGTCATGAACAGAGTGTGTGAAAGAGATGGTACACTCTGTAATATGGGGAATGCATTGGCAGGAAAAGCAACAGGTCACTTACCATCTTTTGAATGAGTACCAGCTCCATAATAGCTTCATGCACTTGGGAATGTTTAGTTTGCTGACTTACTTTCTATAAATTACTTAACTTCCTCAAAAGCAAAGGGGCTCTGTCAGGACAAGTGAAAGAAGAATTAGACATTCTGGGCACAGAATGTCTAATGCTGTGACAAAAAACCAGCAAACAAGCAGCATCTGTGATTATGCTGTGCTTGTAAGGGAAGTCTTTGGGAAACACGTACAGAGCTTGAGCTAGATTGTGGAGAGCCTCTACAAGCTGACAACAAGGATATCCAGAACAGATAGGAGTGATGAAGCTGTTTAGTAGCATTTGGAGAGAGTGAGGGATGGATATTGCTGAACTATGTGCAGCAGGGTAGCTGCTGGGTGCCAGAGGGATACGCTGGATTGCTCGAGGGTTTTCCTGCTGGGCACAGCACACACTTGGTTTGCCAGCTGCTGCAGTAATAGAGAGAGATTCAATGAAGCAGCAAAGCAAAAACCTGGCAAAAGATCTGGAACAGTGCAGTTCTCTGCTTTCTGTTTTAAGTATAAAGGCTAATTAAATGGCTGAAATTTTAGGAATGAAAGAAAACATTTAACGGTATTTTTAAAAATTGCTCTCTGCGCAAAAAGGGCTGAGTACTTCATATACCTTTGTAGAAGACATTTCAGCATCATTGACTTTTGCAGTATTTGAAGGCACACTGTTATGTTTTAAAAAGGTCCAGCTGAAGTGAAATAATTGTCTTTCAATAGGTAACTTACTTTCAAATAGAGGAATTGTGGCTGAAAATGTGGTATTGTAAACCATTTTCCATTTGAGTTCTGTCTTCAATTCCACAAGGGTATTGGTGTAAAATGCATGAGATTCCAGGCGCTTTTTAGACTGGTCTAAACCTGCACATGAAATCATAAACAAAATGACACTTTTAAAACTATAATAGCTGATATCCTTGTGCTGGCTAATTTTTGCAAAATTATGCCCTCGAGGACGAATGAAGTTAATCATATGTGGTTTAAGAAACAACAGAAATTCATGTCTAATGTTGGAGTTATTAATGATGTCTAATTAATATACCCATTAAAAGTTTACAAGATTATTCTAGCAAATTGTAACCAAGTTTAAATTGAAAATTGTTTTCTAAAATTGGTTTTCTGGACTTAAAGAGAGGATTTTTAAATAGAGTGCAGTTAATAAGAAATCCCAAGCAGTATTATTTGTATGAAGTTGAGGATGAGGGATTGGTAACAGGATCTTTAATCTTTTTTTCTTTACCTTACCAGTGTGACTGTAATCCTTCATGGTTTTAATGAATAATCCTTACAATATGTTGACTAATTCTTAAGATACATTAAATTTCTAGGTCCTGGATTGGTTCAGCTGAGCAGCTACCCATGCTGTAGAAATAGTGGGTATTATCTGACATGAATCGCTCATGGAAAGAATGCCAGATTCCCCAGGTCATGGTGGAAAGAACAAGGATTGAAGTTAAGGAGAACAGGAAAGATGACTGAGATTGTGGCCAGGTTCCTCAGCAAAAACCAGAGCCAGGTGGCATGGACTGGGTCGTGTGCACTCTGTTTGGGGAGTTTCACAGCATTTTGTTCTCTTTCAGGCATGACAGGGTCTCACTATATCACTGGGGGTTTTGTGTTTGTTTCTTTGGGTTTTTTTGGTTTTTTTTTTTTTTTTTTTTTTTTTTTGTTTTTTTTTTTGGGTTTTTTTTTTGTGTATTTTTTTTTGTGTATTTTTTTCTGTTCCAAAATTCTGGAGAAGCTGGGAGGGAAAGACTTAGGATAACCTGTCCACACAAAGATATGGCAATTCAGACACTGAGATTCTTTGTATAGTGAAGAGTGAATACATTTTATGTCTAGAGATGGCAGAATGGAGAAGCTGCTTAAGCCAGAAAAAAGCTCTCAGGATAGATGTGTTTGGTTTTTTCAGATTTAGACATTTTCTTCTTGGTGGGGAAAAGACCTATGTGTTGATAAATCTTTTATGATTGAAATAGATTTTTGGACTGTATTACTCAAATTGTTTCTGTGAATATGAACTCCTGACTTATTTTTTTAGCTCTAACAATGACAAAACAGTCAGTTTTACCTCCTTGAGAAAAACAAGAATTAAAACTAAAATGCTTTTTTGTATACAAACACAGACATGATATGAAATTAATTTGTGACGTCTCAGGCATGTGGAGGAGATGGATGACAAGATTTGTACCTTGGCTAGATTGGCCTGTGGGCACACACAAAGTGCTTTGATTTACTTTGGTGGCTACAGTGCAAAAGTCTGCAGCCTCTAAAGTGTCCTGCTGCATTTCCAAGGGAAAGCTTATTTGTCTTTAAGTACCAGATTTGAGATTTGCTTTCTGTTTTTTTGTTTTTTGGGTGGTTGTTTTTTTTTTTTTTNTTTTTTTTTTTTTTTTTTGGTTTTTTTTTTTTTTTGACAATCAATACACACTTTGTGTATGTAGCTCCACGTGTTGTGGCTATGGTTGCACAGAAAGTTTGTCACAGAGACCTGAATCCCTCACCAGAGGCATAACTCCTGGGCTGTAACTTACTCATCTCCAAACCCACTGAAATCAAAGGGACCTCTTTTTGTGTTAGACAACTGAGTAGCTGAGGTGAATGACTCCAGTACCAATGTGATCCATGCTGGGCTGCTCTAGGTACACAGGTTGTGTTGCCAAACTGGGGAAACACAAGGATGTGGAGAGACTGGATCAATGGACAAAGGCCAATAGAATGGTGTTCAACAAGGCCAAGTGCTGGGTGCTGCACTTGGGTCACAACAACCTCATGCCACAGGCTGAGGACAGAGTGCCTGGAAAGCTGCCCAGCAGAAAAGGGCCTGGAGGTGCTGATTGCAGTTGTTGAACATGAGCCAGCAGTGCCCAGGTGGCCAAAGAGACCAGTGGCACCCTGGCCTGGATCAGCAATGGTGTGGCCAGCAGCAGCAGGGCAGTGACTGTCCCACTGCACTCGGCACTGCTGAGGCCACATCTCCAATCCAGTTTTGAGTCTCTCACTTGAAGAAAGACATTGAGGTACTGGAGTGTGTCCAGAGAAGGACAACAGAGTTGGGGAAGGGTCTGGAGCACAAGTCCTATAAGGAGTAGCTGAGGGAGCTGGGGGTGTTTAGTCTGGAAATAAAAGGGAGGCTCAGTGGTGACCTTATCAGTCTCTACAATAACCTGGAAGCAGGGTGTGGTGACGTGGAGGTCAGCCTCTTCTGTGAGAGTGACAAGTGGCGGGACAAGAGGTATCATCCACAAGTTGTCCCAGGAAAGGTTTAGGCTGAATTTTAGAAAAAAGTTTCTTCACCAGCATGGTTGACAAGCAATAGAACAGGCTGCCCAGGGAAGAGGTTGAGTGACTATCCTTTGAGTTATTTTAAAGATGTGTGGATGTGGCACTGAGGAGCATGGTTTAACGTTGGACTGTGCTGGGTTAATGGTTGGACCTGATGACCTTAAAGGTCTTTTCCAAGCTAAACATGGATTTTTTTTTTTATACCATTGCAAATAACTAAAACTTATGGTTTAAGCAATTATTGCAACTTCTGCAGCACTTCAGTAATTGAGTGGAAAACTTCATACAATAGGCATGCTCAGAGTCTAACTAAAGAAGCTGGCAATGTCATTGCAGGAATTTTATTTAGCTTTGCTTTGGAGACTGTCAGTGCAGACCCACATCACAGCTGAAATAGTGGAAACACGCAGTTCTCAGGAGAAACAAATTTTTATATGCTGTAGCCCAGCTGCTTGAAATGATCTTTACAATGCATTAGGGCAAGGTTAGAAACTTTAAATGACATCTTGCCAAAATTGCCACATTACAAAATTTCAGAAATTTCTGAATTTGTACATGTACAAGTAGATTAAATGAAATTTGAGGAAATCCTATGAAGATATGTATATATTTAATAAGACAATTATATTAGCTAGGGGCTGCCAAGGTGTAACAGGCTAGAAGTGGGCCTTTTTTAAAATGCAGTATTCTCCAGATATTTGGGGAAAACTGGGAAGATTATCATGATTTCTAACAACTTATATTTTCTCTTGCTCATGTCCCTGCTAATGCATGTATTTTGTTTCAATCAGTGCATCTTTCATGTCACATGTTGATAAAATTATATCAATTATGTTGGACTGCATTTATGAAATTTCAGATTTTCAGCTATTATGTTATAATGTAACAGTATCTGAGACAGCAAAAGATTCGTGCTTATGGAAATAGTATAAATAGTATTTGTTGTTTGTTTGTTTCTTTGTTTGTTTTTCCAGCTGCATGTCTCCAAACTTCACTGAAAAATCTGGAAAGACTTTGTTTTAACCATCTAAAATTCTCCTTCAAAACCCTGTATATTTATATGTCTGTGTACTTGGAGAGTACAGTTATATTCTCATCATTAATTATGATACTACCAAACTTTTAGAATTAGTTTGCTAGTATCATAACCAGTGATACTAGAATCATTTTAGAATTAGTTAAAACTCAAGAGGAATTAGAAAGGAAAATCCTTGCACCTAGCCATTCTTTGGGTAGTATAATTCTGTAGTTTAAAAATATCAGCCTTATTTAGCTTTACAGTGACTGAAAACTGGAATATATCCATAGATTTTGAAAATAATTTATTTGTAAAATTTTAAGCCAATTATGTTTAACATCAATATAAACACTCCAGTATGAATTATCTATAGGAAGTCCAAAAGCTGAAGAGTTGCATCTGCTTTTCTTTCCATTGTTTTAGTATAACTTATTTAATACTAATTTGAAAGTGGGCAATGTAAGGTAGAAAGTAGGTGATGTTAGAGATTTTCAGAAATTGTTTGATTTTTTTAGCAGCATCTGCATTAGAGAACATAAAGCACCCCATGATCTATATTGTACCTGAGCATTGATTATATCATGTTAAACTGGGTTTACTTAATTAAAGAAGATGAGAAAATAAATAACAATGTTCATCTTTTATGCAATCAAATCAAAGATTTTCTTATAGTTTCAATGTATCTGACACCGGTCTAAGTGGAAGGAAAGGCAACAATTTGCATATTTTAATCTAGAGGTTAGGGACCCCTGTCAGAGTAACAGCCTGGCCTGGGTCAGCCAGAAGAAATAGAGAGGAGAAAAATAATTGAAAAAGCAGTTGACTACAAAATGAAATTTGTCTGATTGTCACTTAAGGTTGTCTTCATGCCTATCTGTAGGCAAGAGGTCAGCCTGGAAGTGAAAGAGAGTAGGGAGCACACATCTCTCACTAAGGACCAAAAGACAATTTTCTTCCCTTAGTAACAGGAGCAACTGTAATATATATTTATGAAGATCCCACATGGCATATCCCCATTACAAAATACCAGGTGTCCTTTTACTAGCAGCATTGCAGGCAGCAGGTATATCTAAAGGTTGTCCTCAAAGGCGAGCTGTGTACAGAGCACGAGGAGCACTTAATGAAATAACTCACTACAACATATTGATTTTGAAGGCAATGGGGCAGGAAAGGATTTTCAGCAAAATTAAGGCTTCTCAGTAGAAACAGCTGCAGTGGTGGGGCTCGTGTAAGGTCTTTGTCAGGATCAAGGGTAAGCTGTAAGTTTTTCTTTTTCTGAGCTTACTAAGATGTCAAATGTAAAACAGCAATGTGAACTTTTGTGCTTGCACTAGCTATAAATTCCACTGTCCCACAATATTGCTGAGGGGACAGTAACCTTGTGAAAGACCTCCACATGAACTGTGGTTACTGTGCTTACATGCATATGCTTAAATCCTACTCAATGTCATGTGTTTTCAGTTAAGTTTTTCATTAATCAGACCACGGCAACAGTAAGAGATGAGAGCAGGGCAATGTTAGTTTAAACTGCGTGGGTTTTAGGGAAGATTCTCATCTTGGCTTAACATCTTTCACAAGAAACAGGAAAGCTCCTGTTTTCTGCATGAATAGGCCATGGATGCAGCCTCTGAGTGTTGTAGGATCCTGCCTCTGAACAAGACTGGAGTGATATGCTTCTCTTCAGGAGGGAATTGCTCTTGATTCCGCTGCTAGCCATGAGAGCTGAGTGCGTTCATGAGCAAGGCAGATCAAAAAATAGCAAATGTAGCAGTGTATGGTCTCTTAATCATGAAGGTTCCTGAATTATTATAAAATGCACTATGTTTTCAGTTTATAAGAGTCTCTATTCATTTTGGTCCTCAGAACAGAAAGACATTCTGATCATATTTTACCACAGATTGGTTTGAAAAGATGAAGTGGATTCTCAAAAGTTATGTGATTGAGCAATGCTATTTGCAGGACAAACAGTTTCAGCCTTCTTTTCCACCTGAACTAATAAAATCACTTTACATTAGCATGGAAGACAGAAAGAGTAACTCCTGAATTAATATGATGAACTAGGAAAATCTTGGGGAAAAAAGGAAGGAAGACTTCTAATTCCAAAGAAGAGGAAAGTGGAAGTGTTATTTTGGAAAATTCTTTTGGACATGAAATTGCAGAAAAATTTCTGTTGACAAGAGAACATTTCAGCTGAACACTAGTTCTCCTCTGAGATTTAATTCATGTTGTGTATGAGATGCTTCTAGGAAGCAGAACTCTATTTGCCTCAGAAAAACTGTGTTGTTGTAGTAAAAGCAATGATAATACATTCTGTGGCAGAATGAGACAAGTGAGATCAGAGTGACATTGTGTCAGCCATGGCAGAAGTGCAGAGTATTGGGTCTGGCCCCAAATGTCGATGACTGAAATGTGATTGATTACTCACTAAGTTGGCAGCGTGTCTTTAACAGTTTAACCTATCTGAATGTATGAGCAGCTGACAACTTTTACTCTTCCTTTCCTTGTCTTGGTAGAGGGGGAGAAATTTTATTCCCCCTGTGTTCACCCACACCTAGGTAATGAGTGAGATCAGAATTCAGTGGCAAAGCAAGAAGTCCTGGTCTCTGAAAAACAGTGCCTTTAATATTGGGTCAGTCTTTCTCAGTGTGTGTATTTGTGTCCATTGGCAGCTTAGGAATGAAGCACAGTTAGTAGGATTCCTCCCTAGACAATGTGAACCGATCAAATAAGCTGGAAAGCAGGATCCTAGTCTGGTGGAACAGCAGTATCATGAGGGTACACATAATGTGCTCTGGTTGCCTCTTGCAGTATGGTAAATTAGGATCAAAAAGATAATTGCATTGCTGATTCAGTTAACATCTTCCCTTACTTCCCTCCCCCAAAACCCTTGTTCCATTTTGTCATGCTATAAATAAATGGACTGGCCCACAGGATCAGCACTGGGACACTCAGTCCAGCCTAGGCAGGCTGCTCTGCTTCAGTTTTACTTGGTAACGTGGCAACTGTTGCTCTCTTCTGCCTTGTTCCTCAGCCTGTTGCAAAATGAGTTTGCACCATTTTCCATTTTGCAAAGATTGTCCCTGGTAAGTGCGGTGGCAGATTATGCTCACCCATGAAACACCAAATGTCTCCTGTATGTGTCTAATATCTTCCTGTTTTGCTAAGCTGCACTGGTGTTTAGTTCCATTTCAGGGCAAATCCATACTAAGTCTGAATGGCATATGCCTTCATGACTGCACTGCTTTTACATAGGCAAAGTTGCAGCACTGCCAAGACTTATTCAAGTTTCCCCAGCACTCCCCTGAGTATATGTAGCTGTGTTAGCCAAAGCATGCTTTTAATAGCATATCTTCTTATAAACTCTTTTTTTTGGACAGTTTTGTTTTGTTGGTATGAAGTCAAGAAACCTTTGACCGGCTGATCTTTGCCAACAAAATATGTACTGTAATTCTGTCTTCATCTGGAGGAATCATAAGTGAAACCAATCTTTTTACTGTACAGTGTAAATAATGGCTTCTTCAGATTTTTAAAACAGTGGCAGGATACATATTTATAAAAGTGTTACTGTGGTGCACAAAGCATACCTCTGTCTTTCTATACAGTTTCAAAATATATATTATAGACCTTTGTTTCATTGCTTTACCTCCCTTAAGCAAAACACCAAACCTCACACTTCCAAAGAAGTAAACACAAATCCAGAGGATAACCTTCAACTATCTTTACAGACCTTTGTCTTAGGCAGAGACTGCAGTGATGGCAACCTTCACTGTAGAAGATGAGCTAAGCAAATGAGTGAATTCTGCCACATTAATCATAACGCCACAAATCCTCTGGAAACACAGAGCAGTTGCATTTACCCTAAGCTGTTATGGGCAGCTGGCAATGTTCTGAGATATTTATGCCTTATTTATTTACCAACCAAATGTTTATATTGCACAACTTTCTTCAACTAGTAATGTGGCTAGTGACACTCAGCTTCAGAGTATTTCTGTCCAGGGAATGTGGCAATAGAGCATCTCCTGGCATTTCACCACTTCAGATGACATATTTATAGATGGGGTGATGCAGTTCAAAGGGAATGTGTTACAATAGAACAAGATCTGACATATGTTCTAAAATGGAAATTAAAAAAACGCCTGTATGAACAGAGTAGCAAGAGATTTGCTGTTTGTAGCAGAACATTGTTTCAGGGTTAAAATTTCCACATTACATGTCGGCTACACTTCTTCTGGTAGGAGCTCCTAGCACAGCTGCAAATTCCTGCCCACCTCCCCAGCTGTCTCTGCCGGTACTGTTTGTGTCATTTGGATAAAATGAATACCTGACTCATTTGTTCTCATGCTATACTGTCACAATACCCCGTCTACAACCCCCTCCCCCCCCAACAGGCTTCACTGTAGGCATGCATACGTCTGAGGTTTGCAGGTTTTGATGTGAGTTCTTGGAATGGGAGACCAGAAGTCAGCACTGTGCATGGCTGGGAGGAGCTCATGCTACCCTGTGTGCACTGACTACCCAACAGGTAAGGGAGGAAATGAGTTTATGCTGAAGGAATGAACTGAAGGCTGGAGAGACTGGTTGGGTGAGAACTAACGAAGTTCAAGCCCTTTAATTATACTGATTTTTATGTATTTCAATAAGCAGAGAACTTTGGAAATTATCAGTGCATTGAGTAAACATACTATACATGATCAGCACATTCAGATGATGCCTGGCTCAGTATCAACTGAACTAAGGCTACAGAAAGATAAACTACTGGGAAAAACAGGAATTCTTTGTGACAGAATGGTTTTCATTAGAAAAGACCAGCTAGTTACCAACAAAACTGTACCTCTCTCTTTTCTCCCAGTAACCTCTGAATTTTAATATAAGCCTTCACTGGAGGAATGCTTGACTATGGGATAAAATTTTGAACCAAATAATGAATCAGGAATGAAAAAACCTTGTGGTTGGTAGATTTTCTCTTTTCATGCCTCATGGACTGATCTTGAAAATGCTTATTAGCTGGTTCTACTTCAACCCTACTTCAAATAAATGAGTGGGAGCTGATTCTATAGGAGAGGGTTCTTGTATTCAGACACCCCAAGTGGAATGCAAACTAATGGCAGCATATGGCATTCCAATGCAAAGGAAAATTAACCCTGTGGGTTGAAAAAGCAAAGAACCCTCCTTGTAATATACTTTATAGAGGCAGATCTCTAGGAAAGCCATGTGACACCACTTATATTTTTGGTGAAAACAGGATCTAAGGAGATGAGATGGACAGAGCAGTCAGATGAAGGCAATAACCTTTCCGTATTTTTTTTTTTCTAATTTCATTTCCTCTGCAATACTTCTTACTGCTCCCCCTTGCATCTTCATTGAAAATGAAGGAAGTATGGATTATGAACTGAGGAAAATTAAGGATATGGACTCTGATGTAGGGTAAAAATTGGTTGAATTGATGGACTCAGAATTTTGTGATCAGTGACACAATCAGTTCAGCTAGAGCCCAGTCACTATGTTGTATCCCAGAAATCAGTCCTTCAGCAGAAATATCAGAAAGATATTTTGTATCTTCATTAATCTCCTGGATGACAAACACAGCATGCTTTCAGCAAGACTGCGGATAACAAAAATGGAAGGAGTGGCTGGTACACCTGATGGTTGTGCTGCTGTCCACAGAGACATAAACAGGCTGGAGAAATAAGTGACAGCAACCTCCTAGAGTTCAAGAAAGGGAAATGTAACATCCTCCCCATGCACTGTGCCAGACTGAGGCCAAACTATTGTAAGATAGCCTGGCAAAAAGGGCCCTGGAGGTCCTGGAAAGCACGAAGTTGGCACCAGCTGGCAGTGTGCTCCTGGAGCAAAGAAAGCCAAGCACTCCTGGAGTGCATTGGGAAGAGCATTGTCAGCACATCGAGTGAGGTGACCCTTCCCCTCCAGAATGCCCTGATGAGATGTGATTGAGTACTGGGCCCAGATCTGGGTTCCCTTGTGCAAGTGAGCACACTGCAGGGGGTCCAGCAAACGCCACAAAGATGACTGAGGTTTTGGAGCATCTGACTTAGGAGGAGAGGCTGAGACAGCTGGGACCGTTCAGCCCAGGGGTGGGAAGGCTCTGGGAGATCTTTGTGTGTAAATGCCTGACAGGGGCGAACTTTCATAGTGATGCACACTGGCAGGAAAAGGGGCAATTGGCACAATATAAAAAAATATTCCCTTTAAAAGTAAGAAAATCATGCTTATTTCTTTACAGCAGGGATGTTCAAAGCATTTTCCCAGAAAGGTTGTGCAGTCTTCATCCATGACGATATTCAAAACGAGGCAAAATCCTGAGCAACCTGCTCTTGCTGTGGGAGTACCAATCACTGCTAGTTTTTTGTCATCTGTGATCTTGATCAAAGCAGAGGCTTGGACTAGAGACAGCCTCCAGAGGTCCCTTCTCACCTCAGCCATCTTGTCATGCTATGCCAAAACTCTTCAGTTGATATTGCCAGCCATTAATTTCCTAACTGTAGTTAGGAGATAAGTGAGGGACTGTGGTAGAGACAGTTTTTGAGAAGACAAGAAATCTTGTCATTCACAGAAATCTTTTGCACATACTCTTCTTTTATTAGGTACCCCTTCCCCTCCTACCCTGCAGACATGTGTGCCTGTGTGCAAGCAGGAACGTGCATGTTTGCACACCCCTTCCCTCTTCCCCCTACACAGTGGAAAGGAGTGTGTGTGTGAGAGAGTGTGTGTTTTTTTTCAGTGTGGTCTAAGTACACATCCAGGTTTTGGGTTTTGTCTTTTCTTTACTGAAAGCAGAATAAACGGAGAGGGTGGTGGTTTTTTCCCTCTCATCTCCAATTCAATGGCACTCTATACTGTTGGCAGTTTAATCTGACACTGGAGCAGACAATAGTTATAAGGAGAAATGGAATTACATTTTGCTCCCCTTTAGTTTAGGCAAATTTTCAAAATTAAGCGTTAAAATGCAAAAACACTGTAAGAATGAATTAAAATGCAGAAATTGCCACTCACAGGAAGCCTGCACAATTCTAATTCTAAACATCATTAGAAAAAAAAATAACATTCTGTGTCTAACGATCTTTTTTTCCAAGAGAGGGGTGGAATGGTTAATTTGAATTACAAAAAAGCCTTGATAACCCCCCACACATCAATTTACCTGTGAACAAAAAGATTCACACAGAGAAAATGGGACTTGGGACTATCTGATAAATTACCGCAGACTGCTTGAATATTCCATTAGCAAAATAATAGCTCGTTATGGAACCCAGAAGAATGTGGTATAATTATGGTAGTACCATCCCCCCCACACACTATGGGGTAAGAGGAATGCAAATGTTAGAAATGATAGCTACTTAACCACAGTTTGGAGATAGGCCTGAAAACAAATCGAAGGGTTATATGATCTCAGGCATTCATGAGGATTTCTCCAATGTCAATGCCTTAAATTGCTGAATACATTCCAGCTAGCTGAAGGTCATATTATTAATAGTCATCTTTATTGTGGTAGAGTACAAGAGCCAGTGAAGAAGGAGGAGGCCCTTTAGCAGATGAGATGTAAACAAAGAGCAATTGAGAGCCTGTGCCTCAAAGTTCTTACAAACTAGAACTAAACAAACGAGGCAAAACAAAGGGCTGCTGCAGTGACAGAAAATAGCGTTTTAGTCTCACATCTGGATCTGTTTGTTCGGGCTTGGGAGTCACTTTGGAAGTAAATGGAATGGGAAACCAAGCAGAGTGAGAGACCACAGCAGGGGAATGAGGTGAGGGGGTAATCCGTGACAAACAAAAATCATTGCAGGTTTAGAAATTTTTCTGTCTTAATTACTTCTTGTGGCAATGGCTGCAGCTGCTAGCACAAGTGTACAAACACGGTGTGCTGCTATTGCCCCGTGCCCAGAGAGCAGGATGCTTGGCATATGGTGCAAAGAATGAAAGGGGGTCTCTGTCTCGCTTGCTCGGTGTGACCTGGCTGCTTCCAGCTTTGCAGTTTGAGCTCCTCCAGCCGGCAAGCCCCACGCAGTGCCCTCACCCCCGTTCCCTGGTGTGATGCAGATACAGTCCCTGCTCCAAGGGCATTTCTGTGTGAATGAGAATGCAAATTAAAAGAAATAAAAGATCTGCTTTTTAAGATCAGGTGCCTCAGAATTCAAAGAAGTTATTATAAAAATTGGCCAAACTGAGCTTGCATTGGCTCCATTTACACAGGAGCAGCTTTCAGTGCTTATGTAGGACCTGTGTTGAGCCATAGGCTGAAATCTGTTTTCAGGCTTTATTTCTTACTATATTCTGCTATTAACAGTCAGAGTCTACAAAGTCTAATATCTCCTCAGAGTAAGTACCTGATTGATCAGCATTCTGTTTTCTTGGAAGTAGAAAACATATGAAAATATATGTTAAAACATTTTCTAAAAAGTCCTTAAAATGTTAGAATCTGAAAAGATGTTGGAGAACATGGGTTAAATTGATCAAAATTATGGGTTTTTTTGAAAGCATTTTCAGCTGGGCAGCTATCCTAGAGTTTAAGGGTGGGAGGTAGAAGAGAGAAAGCTGTTTGCAAGCACTTTAACTCGCAGCCTGTGAAATAAAAAGGCAGCTTTTTATTTCATAGCAATCCCACACCAGCCTTCTGGCTTTAGATACTAGTCCAATGCAAACATTGTGATGGCCATCATCTAACGGCTGGCTCGAGGTTCAGTTGAGTAGAGAGCTTTAGGATTTGGGTCTTAGACAATTTGAAAGAACAAATCTTGGCACCATCTTAACCAGCCACTAATGGAACAGCATCAAAGGTGTCTCATGGTGAATTATTGAGTCTCTCTCAGAAGCACAGGTACAGCCATATAAGCTGCACCAGGATGAAGAATTGAATGTTCTTTATCTTCTAAAGGATTGTTTACTTGCATTCTTTTCTACGGGATTCCAAGCAGGTAGATGAGTTAGAAAAATCATGTGAGGATATTTTGTTCACTCCAAGGTTTCTACAAATTTTTGTAAACCTCCCAGTCATTATTTTATGAAAATTTTTCCAAGAGGTATTTCCAAAAGTACTAAGTGTCAACATTTGTAAATAATATACAGCCTAGGACAGGCTGTGTGTTTGTGAGAGCGTGTTAAAGAATAAATAGAAATGTCCAATGTGATGTGTTCATAAATATGTAACAAATGCCCTTCTCTTGCTCTCTGGTAAAAAAAGAAAGATAGTAATATTTCTTCAAGGCTGCAAGAATTTAGTTTCATCTGTGAGGTGCCAGAATGTTATATGTGACATTCAATAAACCACCTAGGAAAAGCTAAATAGTGCTAATCAAGCCATTTAATCTTTTGGAGTTAAGAGCTGCAGTAGGAGAATAAAAGGTATAATTAATAACTCCAGCTGGGAAAGTAAGGCAGAGAAAAACAGGAGCTAAGACAAACATCTGGTCTTTGTTTTATGAAACATTTACCATGAAATCAAAACTTTTTTCCACCCTTGTGAAATGTGCAAAATTTCCTGAATTGCAAGCCTCAAAACTGGAAAAAGTTTACACCTGCATATAAAAATGAGCTATTCACATACACCTGAACTTGCATGTGCAAATAAATGCATGGATGTGTGAATATGTGGGTGTCTGCCTGCCTTTCTGCCTCTATGAGATTATTCTAAGGTAAACTCATAAATTATATCAAATTTTTAAATTCTTACGAGCTTGTCACCTCTTTTTTTTTATTATTTTTTTTATTCATAGTACTTCTGTCTTCATGAACAATTAAAGTTTAATGTGCAGCAAAACATTTATCAACCTTATTTACTGCCTTGTGTTTAGCTGCTTTTCTGCCTGATTTGTCCAGATATTACCATGGTGACTTCTGAGTGCTTTGCTCTGTCTTGGGTATGCTCTTCACACAACTTAAAAAATAGGAATATGCTCATCATTTTTGTAGATGGGGACCTGTGGTAGGGCTAAAATGAAATATCTTGTCAAAGGTCACAGAGGAAATCTTAGTTGAGAGAAGGATGAAGCAGGCTTTAGGATTCTGACACAAGATTTATGAGTCATTAAAGCCCTAATGAAAGACTATAAGGTGAGTTACACAGTCTTACAGCTGGAACAGGCCAAGCTGACACTGCTGCAGTTGCCAGTGGTTACTGGCATAGTTTGAGCAGCCGGGACTTTGCCACTGGTGTGAGCTGCCATCCAAACGACTTATGCATTGGATTATCCCTCCCTCTCCTCACTGTTACCATGTGAAATTTACTCATTAAATAGCTCACTGGCATTAAGTCCTACCCATCATTAGTATTTCTAACATTTGTAGCTCTCATCACTGACATTTTTGCTGGTAGTGGAATAGAGAGATGGAAATCTGTGCCCACACCAATTTACAAGTGCAGGTCTTCTCATGTCATTTTGTGGTCAACCAGGCCCTGCAGTTTATGTAAATTCTGAACATGCTTTTCTTACTCTCTCAGACTGTTGAGAAAGCTGTCTATATTTTTGTCACACTTGCACAGCAGGGAATGGTACTTTGGCACTCCCTCTGTGGGCTCTGTATATTCTTAAGTGAAGAAGAAAGTAGCATTCCCACTGTAGTCCAGGCTTTGCTTGTCAGTGAAACTGTGCGGTGTGACAGCAAAAACAACATGCATGACAATGGATGTGGAAAGATGAAAGTCCAAGGGCATCTGTGTTCTTGCAGCCAAATGTACATCTGATGGACAGCGCTGAACTATTTTTTTAATTACATCTCTGTGAAGAAGGTGAAACCAAGAGTCTGGACAAATTAACAAAAAACCCAAAAAACAAAAAACAAAAAACAGCCAAAACAAAAACAAAAACAAAAACAAAAACCCAAAAAACCCCACAACCCCAAAAAACCTTCTGCATTTTAATAGAGGGCAACTGGAATGTATTTCTGTGATGTGTTCATCAAATTCAATCATTTCAGAACCCTAAAAACGGCCATGATTTGTGTTCTCATCATAGAAATCCAACTGCAAACTTAACTGGGATAAAATGCTGCAGAAGGAGTGAATATGCAGAGTGAAAAAGCACTCTGGTCATAGCCAAGACCTGTGTGGGGTAATGTCTTGAAAGGCTCTTTATTAAATTCTAAAGAAGATGCAAAAATCAGAAATAATCAACAGTAGTGTGGTCAGCAGGACCAGGGCAGAGATTGCCCCACTATCCTGGCCAATGTTGAGGCTGCAATTGGACCTTGAATCATGGGTCCAGTTTTGTGTCCCTCACTACAAGAAGGAGATTGAGTTGCTGGAGCATGTCCAGAGAAGGGCAGTGAAGCTGGGGAAGGGTCTGGAGCACAAGCCTGATGAGAAGCAGCTGAGGGATCTGGGGGTGATTAGCCTTGAGAAAAAGAGGCTCAAAGGGGAATATCATTATCATTCCCTACATTTACCTGAAAGGAGGGTGTAGCCAGGTGGGGATCAGTCTCTTCTGCCAAGTGACAAGTGACAGCACAAGAGGAAATGGCCACAATCTGGGGGAGGTTTTGGTTGAATCTTAAGAAGAATTTCTTCTTCAACCAGCAGGGTTGTCAAGCACTAGACTAGCTGGCCCAAGGTAGTGGTTGAGTCCCCATCCCTTGGGGTGTTATAAAGCTGCATAGATTTGGCACTCAAGTATGTGGTTTGGCAGTGGACGTGGCAGTGCTGGGTTAATGGTCGGAGTCAATGTTCTCTCTTTTCCAACATAAATGGTTCTACGATTCTATGAAAAGCACAAAGTAATTTGATCAGATAAATCAAGACAACTCAGTGGTAGCTAGGATTTTTCAGTTTGTTGTGTTTCTCAAGTTTATTTAATATTATAACAGGATAAACCCAAAAATATCAACAATTTTTTTTTTAATTCAAAACTCTTAAAACAATTGATTTGAAGTTTCCTGGCATATTAAAATATATTTAAAAACCCATTACAATGTTACTTTTCTGGGTTTCTTGTTTGTTTGGTTTTGTTTGTTTTGAGGTAAAAAAACTGCCAAAACAAATTAATTTCAAGAGAAAAGAAAGAAAATTGCCATTCTGAATCAGTTGGGTTGGAACATTTTGACTTTATCTGAAGCCTTAAAAACACTATTCTCCTTTTGACAGGATCTTTCCCAAAGACAAAATATGCCTTTTTAGATGACCCTGCTCTGGGAAAGATAAGAGCTGGGGGTGGGTGGAATATGGTCATTATCATGCACTGGTCAGACAACTCTGATCCCATGTCACTGTCATGTCCAGTGCAGACAAACAGATTGAGTGAAGTCCTGCAGGCTTAAAGGATAAGGGGAGTATGAAATTCCCCCACAAAATATAATACAGGCTTCCATATCTCTTCATAATTCTTCTACTTCATCCCATTCTTTCCTCAATCCCGTGGAATTCAAAGCCAGCTTCACAGCCATACTTTCCCACCAGGCTTACCAAGGCCTTCCACTTACCACCCAAGTACGAAATTTGATGGTGTCCCAGAGGTAAGTTTTCTCCTCACATAGTTCAATTTTCCTTACAGTGATGAGAAACCTAAAATTGTCTCTGTACCCCTTTTTGCAGTCATCCTTGGGTTGCTTGACTGTCTTGTTATATTTTACCAGACTCAGGTTTTACAAAACAGTCCTAACATAATTTCTGCAGATATCCATGATAAGGCACAAAAAGGTCTATCTTCTCTAATTTGTCAGATCAGCAGCAGGTATCATCCACAAAACTGATATTACCAGGCAATTCACGAATTACAGTAATCCATAAAGAGTTTTGTTTACAATAAGACGATTCAAGAGACTAAGTCAGAAAGAAGGTGATCATAACCAAGCCATAAGTCCTTCCCTCATCATTAATTGTACATCCTCCAATGTCACAGAAGAAGAAAGGCAGAATGTGCTTGGATCCTGAAACTCTCAATTTAGTTTTTGCAGGTTTTTGATCGGGCCCAAATATTTAGTCTCAGCTGGATTCGTCTGTGTGATTTTTTTACATTCATTAAGTTATTCCTACTCTTGATGAAATACGGTGATTTTCTTTGTCATGGCTCCTAGCAAACTCCTAGAAAACATGCACAGGCTCCGTTGGTGGGAAAACTGGTATAAATGGTTATATAGAAAAATAAACAATTATTTTCAGCTTTTGAGAACATTTTTTGATGAACTAAGAGCAGATTCACTTGAGTAAATTGGTGAAACTTGGTTTTCCCTTGACTCAGATGTGGAGTTTTTTGATCTGAGCAGGACTGTGTACCTCCAGGTTTCTCTTGGATTAGCATGGACTGAAATACTGCAGGGAAGATGAACCTCTCTATCCTTACTGCCATGATATCCAATTTGTTTTTGTTTTCCTCCTTATCTATTCAAAATGATTCCTCTTCTTCTTTGAGGGGTATGCACAAGAACATTTTTTTTCAGCTGAAGTGCAGCTTCTAGAAGTCAATCTGCAGGTGTATCCTTGTATATCATGTGCTGGACTACACACTGAACAGAGGTCTCAGGCTCAGCCATTGGATCCTGTTCAAATCAAACTAAACATAAAGACATATTCCATGAGCACACACAGCCTCCTTCCATCACTAGTGAGGGTTCAGTCAATAAAAAAGAGTAAGTATTCAAAATAAAACTCCTTGAAATGTGTATACTGCATGGTTCTCAGCACTGGCTGCTCTGTGACTTCCTATTGACCTCCATTACATCCTAATATAGACATAAGTTGTAGGCGTGGCTGAGAAACAAGCACCTTACAAACACTGACAATATCAAGATTACCATTTTCATTAGCAGATTTGGGGAACTTCTAATTTTCCCTGTGATTGCTGGGAAGTCTCACAATTTTCAGTTGTAAAACTCATGGAACACCAGCTTCCTTCAAGAGCAAGTTTCAAGATGTTTTCATTTATGGACAATTGTATTATTATTATGATGCTGCTCAAATGAAAACTAGATCATGAAAGAAGAGATACATTTTTTTTTTCTCCTGTGTACTAACCATACTGTTTTTTGGGCAAGCTGTCTAATTATTAGTTTGGGACCTGCAGCTTCAGGAAGAGCCGTTTTTCTCCTCTCTGATAAGTAAAGAGAATCCATGTACTGTGAACAGCATAGTATGGAAATGTTGCTTTTTTACTGTGGGGCACAAGAGCTTTTATAACTTTCTAATTTGCCTTAAATTAAGAATCTTTAAAGGGAAAGGACAGGGTGTTTTACTTTGAGTCCTGATAGAATATGTAGCACCGATGGAGCTGAAAGATTTTGTTACCAATAGAAAAATCTTTTCATGCTTTATGTGTAAAGAACAGATCAAAAATTCCTGTATTTTTCCACAATAATTCTTGAGTGTGATGTGTTGAGCAAGTCTTACAAGGACAAGACTTTTTCCTCAGCCTAGGATATATCAGTTAAATACAGCTGAGGTATAGCCTCTTAGCCTGGGACATTGTCTCTTTTCTGTGTCCATTAAATCCTCAGCTTCTTTGTTGCCAACACAGATGCTGATTCGTTTTAATCACGATAAGAGAGGCCCTCCTTTCTTTATAGAGATACTTTGCTGAGTGGGTCACTGATCCTTTTCTAAGACTGCAAAAGATCCAGAGAGTCTGAATGCTTTAGTTCTTACCCACCCCAGGTCATCAATCGAACTTTTATATTGGCAGAGGGAGTGCTTATTTCTTCCATGCATCTTTTCCTATTTTATTCATTGAATCTTCTCTCAATAGTGGGGCTGTAGTTAAAATATTTGTATGTAAAAAATACTTACAAAAATAACGTCCTGTCTGATACATAGAGACCTCTGTCTGAAAGCAATTCAAATGGGAATACTCAGGATGCCCCTGTCTTCCCTGTCTTATCTCTAAGGACCTAAGGATGGTGCATCAACTTTTTAGTGACCTTTGGTTTCTCTGGAATGTCAGTGCCCCACATAATCACAAGGGAAGAGAAATACATTAATTGTCCTTCTAGGCAAAAAAGTCTCAAATCTACCTGACTGCTTATTCTTTAAAACTGTGTTTACTTTATGCTTTCTTCTAGAGCATGTGTCAGTACTCATGACTTAGAATAACTCCTACTAGCAATGATACTGGGCTTTCACTCCAGGTTATAACTATCAGAGCCTCTTGAGTTATAGGTCAAAGTCCACACAGAAAAAAAATTGCACTTTTTGGGGTAATGGTGAGGGGAAAGATTTTTTGAAGTGCTTAGATCCTGCCAGAGCTTTTTAAGAAAGACTGGAATGGACTGAACTGCTGCCAGGCTGTAAGAGATCTCTCAAGAGCTGTCTCCCTTCTCATCTATCTTGGACTCATGATGAGTGAGGTAAACCGCCTGCTCGGCACACTTGCCTCGTTGTGCCACGAGTCTGAGGTGCTGAGTCCTGCTGCAGAGTTTGGAATAAACCTAGATTTCTTCTTGTCAGAGCAAAGTAGCTCCTGTAAAACAACATGCCACATAGTGCCCTAGCCTGCCTCCAAGGCATTTGACTCTCACTCTTCTCAGAGAAACTGTGTTCTGCATCAGGCACAGTTTTGAGAATACTCTGGTTCTCTTACAATGGCAGCATTTTTGTGGCAGGAGTTCTTGCTCACAAGCACAAGGAGTTCTTGCTCCCAACAAGGGGAATGATAAGGCATTCATTCAGTGGTGAGCTGTTCTTCTTGTCCTTACTGTTCATTTGTGCAAAGTACAAAGTGATTTTTCTCTTCCAGTTTACATCCCTTTCATGTATGACATATGAGTTTTCCCCAGTATTTGCACCAATTCTGGGCTTTTATGTTATCCATAAAAAATATGAGTTGCAATTACTTTTGAGGGAAAAGTCATAGAAAATATTGGTGATTGCCAGCACCACTTATTGCTGGCAGAGGTAAAAATAGAATTAGGCTGTGGTCTCTCCTTTAAGCTGAAAAAGAGATGATAGCTGTGTGGTAAATCATTTGTCAGGGGAGATGAGGCCCAGTCCAAAGCACACTATAGCTGCAGAAATAGTCTTTAGCTGCCATTTTGTGTTTTATGCCCTATGCAATACCTGCCCTTTGCTATCATCTCTCTGTGAGTAAAGAATGATGTGGAAAAAGTATTAGCAGAATTTTCTCTCTCCAGATCAACATGCAGTTATGTAGCTGACGTCAGGAAGAAGTGAAAGGGCATCACCAGCAGGAGAGTAGGACAGAGACTGCTTCAGCTGGAAACAGACCTGTGTAGCCATGGCTTCATCAGCTTCAGCAGTCTTTGAACTTCCCTCTTCGTGGTTTCTCTCACGTCAGGTGTTATGTCTGGATACTGAACAGCTGACAGTGTAATTTGCTTTATTTTAATTATTGGTAATTTGGGTCTCTCCCAACAAGGATTTCAGGAAATATTTAATTCTTAAGACTATTGATTAGGGAGCTCAGTTAGTGTGTAGATTGTAATTTGCTGTGGCTGTTTGTTATCTCAGAGTACAGTTTTAGACTGTTGTTATGTTGGGACAGTTCATTTGCTAAGTGTGTTTTTTAATTGTTTACATACACAAAACTAATTCTCAGTGTGGCTCCTTCTCTGGATATTGTACCTAGGATTCATGAGTAGCTTCAGAAGGCTTTTTGCTGCCCTACCTTACATACTCATATATTGGATATAAGATAAGGAACAACAGCATCTGTTATATGTTCATGAGGAGTAGATTTTACATTTGAAACTTCTGACCTGATGGAGACTATTGAGCAGCAGATGTTTTAGAAGGATTTAATCCCTCACCTTAAACATTCACAGTGGTTCTTTGGTCTAAATTTTTAAGGTTTCATTGAATTCTTTGTTGTCTATTTTTATTGGATGACAGTTTGTAAAGGAGGAGAACCAAAACTACAGATTTTCAAAAAACTAAGACAATTATTTCCACAGTTATTATTATGTTTAAAAATTACCCCAATATTATAAAAAATAAAATGGACAATATGTCAAAGCTGACAACCTTTAGGTGCAAGATAACACACTCTGTTATAAAATAATTTTGAAAAAAGCTTTTGATTTTGTTATTCTGACTAAGGTGTGCACTGAGGCAGAAGTTTGAAAATTTTTCTGGTGGATGAATGAAAGGAAATTAGAAAATTACTTTTAACTTCAGTTTTTCATGAGAGCAGTTCCTTTGACTGAAATTTACTTGTATTATTTCACTGTGCATAGGTGGAGCCTGCCTGCCCAAGGCAACATGAAATGAATGTGTTCAGAACTGAGAAGTAGAGCTGGTCCTAAGACAAAAATCTCAGTGTCCCTGAAAATGTATGAAGCTTAAATCCCAAACCTTGCCTATTTTTTCTGCAATTACTTTAGTCCAGCCCCCTGATCCAAACTCTGCTGAACTTTGGGAGTATTTGGATGTGGTTCCAGAGTCTGTAGTTTGAATCCAGCTATATCTAGAAGGATAGATTTTTAAAACAGATGTTTTCCCACTGGAAGTATGTGCATGAGCCCTATTAGCAAAACAAAAGGGTTTATCCTGCAAAACATGTCTGAAACATTCCCTAATGTGTTCAGCAAACAGAAGAGGAAAGTTTATTCTCCGGGCAGCAAGTTAATGTCTCACTCAGAGTCAGTTTGAAATGCTTCCAGTATGGCTGGCATCTGTCACCACATTGAAACAAAAACAGTGGCCTTGAGGAGTGTTGTAGAAATCATTATGTCCTGTTTGACTTGAGGGAGTGTTTAGGGCCAAATGAAGTATTGAGTGGTTATTCTCTCATCCAAAAGGTGAAATCCAAGCCATACTGAAATTTGTGGAATAAATCTCATTCATGTCAGTAGGGTTGGGATTTTGTGCAACAGGAGTTACCTATTTCATTTTTCAGAAGATGTGGAAAATCTGCATGCATACACACTGGACAGTGTTTCTTGAAGAAGACAACATTATGCACCTGTTATAGCCAAAAGCTGCATGGTACAAAAAATTTTTGCTGAAACAAAGAGAAAGAGTCATTGCCATAATTGTGGTCTTTGCTGATGGAAAGGCACTGCTACTTTGAGTTTCTGACAGTTGCTTGAATGTCAAAGAACAATTTACTATTATCAGTGTAGATATTTGAATCTGTGTTTATCTTTATTTTTAAATTTCTTAGTGGCCCAAATCCAAGTAATTACATATCTAAAAGTGATCCTTCATTTACTTTGGCTATGAATCTTCATCTGTCATCATTTTAATCCATCTACTGAGGGAAACGTTAGAGACAGCCATACCTGAGAAAGAATGTTATCTCAGATTTCTCTGTGCTAGAAGTATTTCAACAGATGCCACTTTTTGTCATGCCTTAGAACAGCCTCTTTATCTGAACTCTGAATACTGCTGTTTGTCTCATAAATATTTTCTAGTATTTAACCACTGTGTATTTGACTTTTTGAATGACAGACTGTAATTCCTCTTGAGCCGTAGTAACCTATCAAGTTGACATATCTTTCAATTTTACACTGTGCTTCCTTTATCATTCCTTTAATGACTTGCGTGTTTAAAGTCTGAAGTGTTCAATGCATTATAGAAAACAATTATTTTGCAGTTAGACAAAATAACAAATAACTTAAAAATTCTTCAAATTACAGCAACATATGCTCTAAACCATGTTACCACTAAAGGGCTCTGCACTGGGCATGAGAAAAGAAACAATAAAGGGCAGTCCTCCCAATAAACCCTCTAGCAGCGAATGCAAAAAGGGTCAGGGAAAGCAGCGATGAAAATGTTAAAAGGAGTTGCTTATTGTTATCCCAAGGTTCTACCATAGAATGAGGGTTACAATACAGACCATTATTTTGAGTACATTTCCCTATTAAACAAGGTTGTCCTTGTGACAGGTGGATATTAAATTCCTTTCCAGTTCTACCCAAGTAGACAAGCTCTCTTCTTATTCATTCTAGCAGTGGGAAACCTGAGCTACTGGGAGATGAAGACATGTGGATGAGATTAATATTGAGAAAGGTCAGAGTCTTTTTAATAAGAAATTGAAGTCCCATCCATAGGCTGAGTCCTGCTTCCTGTATTCCCTTTTCAACTATGCTGTAGAGCATGGAGAAGCTGTCAGTCATGGAGCAACCCTTAACATCCCAGTATTCAATTCTGACGGCACAGTACATACACACCATGCAAAAAAGTTTAACATAGTCTCTGGTGTTTCCATCTGAGTGAGCAAGAAAAAAAAAAGGGCTATCTTGGCAGTCTTAACTTTTACATTAACATGTAATATTGGATATATACACAGGCAGCTGCCTGAATATTATTTAAGCTGGGTGCTGAACTAGGTGCATGTGGTGACAGGCAGTAGTTAAGCTGTTCTTATCTTTCTTTCTTTGTGTCATTGATAATGATATTCTAATTCTTTTCAAACCGTGTTCCTTTGGCTATGTTTTGATAGCATGGTTGTTATTCCAGTGGTCTATGCCATGACAGTGTCATTTCTGCCAGAGAATTTTCCCTTAAATTTTGGTTTTTAGTACCTTTAGATATTTTCTAAGAATCACGGCTGCTCTAAAACACCAGGCTGTAGTTAAGCACAGTGGTGTACATCGGTGTAGGTTTTTGGGAGTTTATGGGAACGTTTGCTTTTATAGCACCTGGAAGTTGGCTTTGCCACTATTTGACATATGAGATTTGTTGCTGTTGTTGAAAGCACAACTGTTATTTTAGCAGAAATATGGAAGAAATATTTTAGCAGAAATGGAACATTTCAAAATATTATACAAGATAATAACTGATCTGAATTTGAAAGCTTTTTTTTTTTAATCTACAGTAACATACAGCAAATTTTGAAATTCTTGCTTTGTTCATAAAGTTACAGTATTCTTGTCAAATTTATGTTACAAGCAAATCTATTGTAAATTATGGATGACTAAAGGGGCCTAGTGTATGCTGCTATGTCTTGATGATTGGAATATAGGAATCAAGGACTAGACTTTGATAATGTTTTTTCGTTTTAAATATCTTCGTTTTCAACTTTCAGTGGGAGGACACCTGAGGTAAGACAATATGAAATGTAAAAAAATGAAAATGTATTTCACAAGCAGCAAATAGGTTTAAACAAAAGAAAAAAAAAATCAAAAAAACCCAAACAAAACCATTCCTAAAAAACAAAAAAAAAAAAAACACCCAAACTTGTTCTTTGAATTTTATACTTTACTAAAGAAAATGCCATTTTTAAAAACACACAGGCAGTTTACCAAGTAAATTATTGTTTTTCCAATGGCTCATTTGCAGACAACTACTTGTCAAACCAAATTATATGAAAAAATGAAAATCCATATATTAGAGTGACAAAAGTAGACTGGCTCCATGCAAAAAGCCTGATGTGAAGGAAATGAGACACTTCTATACTTTGGAGAAATCAGGAAAAATGTGAAGTTTTGTCCACATTTTTGTGATTCAGCCTAAAGAATTGCAATTTCTACAAGTTTGGTTGAAAATCAATATTCCTTGGGTGCTTTATTAACTGCAGTTATCTTTACAACTTTGAGGCTAGAGGAGCAGAGAGTAAAGAACAGAGCAGGATGGAGCAGAGGTTGGACTCTGGTCTGTAAGGATGATTTTGGATAATTTAGATGTTTGGGAGACAGAAATGCAGAGAGCCATGGGAGGGAACAGCCTGAAGCTTTTGAACCACATTTCCACTCATAAACCATGTCAGGTTTATGAATTGCAACATTACTTCCAGCTGTGAAGCAACTAATTGTGAAATACAGTTTCAAGCTTTGTCCTCCATCCGCTGCTAAGGGGAGATTACTGAAGATAACAACCTGCTGCTTCCCATTGCTACTGGTTAATCTGTTTAATCCCTAGAAGACAATGTGACAGAGGCAAAGATTGAGGTCCCATTGTGCTTCCCCTCGATGCAGTTCTATACATTAGTTTTTAACATAATACTCTTCTCTATTTTTATATATATTTTTTTTAAATTAAATTTATGTTACATGATCATGTGGTTAGAAGTCTGGGATACCAGCCCTCAATTTGTCAATGCAATTTGAATTTGGGTCACTTTACAAGTTCATGTGGCTTATGCATGTGACATTGAGTTTCCTTGTCTTGTCTGATGTTTGTTCCGGCATCGAGTAGGACTGAGTGAACCTACTCAAGGAACAAGTCAACACTGACTAGTAAATAAAGATATTACTAGAACATTTGTGCCTCTCTGATAACAGGGTTTGGACAGTGTGCAATGTGTAAGGCAAGATGAGAGGAGGGAATTGCATGGTTTTGTGGCAAAGGCAGCATAATCCTTGACATCAAAGTGCAATTCTATTCTTTGTAGCAGCATTAATTTCTGCATAATTTCAGGAAATGCATGGACATAAACACTCATTTGGGCAGCTGTCCTTCTCTGTCCCACTGCAGTGTCAGTTTCAGGGACCCAGTGGCAGGCCTGTGGTATGTTTAGTACTTACAATTGAGTCTTAACTTTTCTGAAGTTATCAACAGATAGAATGATACAAGAAACAAAGGAACGGGAAAAATTGAATCTTAGGTTTTTCAGCTGTGAAATGAAGAACTCCTCTAAACTCATGTGTATGCCTTAGCTCTTCTTTTATTACACAGGGAAAATCCTATGCTCACCTTCCATAAAAAAGGTTGATAGACCATTAATTGTTGGGAATAAAAAAACCAAACAAACATTAAAATCATTAAAATTGGGCATCAATGAGGAAATTGATATCTAGGCAGAACAATACTTATATTCTGTCTCTGCTCTGAGGTTAGTCTAAGAGGCACTATGGAAAGAATATTAATTCCCATTCTGGAGGTGCTTTCTTTCCTGAGCCCTGGGTAAGGCAAGGAGCATGAAGAAAATACAGTGGCACTGAGTGGTTTAATACCCACAATTCAGGTAAACATGCACAGACTTGACTTTGTGGTCAAAATTTTCTATAGCACTTTATATTTTGGAACAGTAAAGGTCTAGACAATTTCTTCTGAGTTGTCCATAACCTGTGAAAGATGTTTTGTCCATAAGATGGTTTTAACAGCTATTAGTTGAGAGATTAACATTTAATAAGCCCTCTGTAAGTAGGTCTTTAAGGTGGTAAGCTGTGTGAGAATATTCCCTGAATTTTGTTCAACCAAACTTCCCATTCCAAGGGGTTTCTCAGGCCCAGTAATAGTATTCAATAGCTTTTGGTCTCAAAACACAGGCAGTGCTCCATGCATTATAACATTACAATGTGCTGAAGGCAGCTTTGGCATCATTCATCCAAATGGTCAAAAGTCACTTCCAAGTCTCTTTGCTCATTTCCAGGTTCAGAAAAGTTCATCCCATGGGAATGAATTTCCTGACCTTTTTTTTTCCTGTGAATAGCTAGCACACCCACTCAAAGACACATCCAGCCAATCGATGATGATGTAGAACCTCCTGGAACAATTCATACAATCTTAAAATAGTAGTCTTTATTTATACAGAAAACAGAAATGACATGCAGTTTTTCCTTTCCTTTCTTTTCTCAAGATAAGCTGAATATCTTCTGTGAGTTTTGCACTTTAGCTACTTTCAGAATCCCAGGCTGAATCTCTTGACCCATGCATCTGAAACCCACTGTTGCTGGGTTTTCCAAGCCAGCACTTCATTAATTACTATTTTAGGGAGATGTGGTTTCTGAAAACTGCAAGGAACACTATCCAAACAAAAGCAGTGATTATTTTCAATGTTAAGTTTTATTATAAAAGTATGTAATACTTGTTACTGCTGTAATCTGCCTGGATAAAAGTCTTCCTTTAAGACAGTGCTTTGTAATTTACATCTCAGCCTCCATAATGTTAGCGAGATATTAATATATGCATGAAGAGCAGCAGTCAATGTAATTAAAGTGGCAAAGTGATAAATACATAGCCATTTCGCCTGGTAATATTGTGTATTTAACAGGTTTATTTGTTCAACAGTTCTTACTTTAATTATATTTTGCCATTTGGGAATTTCAGGCATATAACAATCATAGCTCTTCCATGAATATTATTCTTAAAATAAGTGTTCATGCATTATTAAAAATGCACGTGTGTTTGCTCAGTTATTCATTTACAGTGATCTTCCCCCTCTCTTTTAAAAACACTGAATTTTTTATTTTTCAAACAAACTTGGAAAAAAAAACAACTCATCTGTCACAAGAAAAGATACAAGACAGATTTCTTGCTGTGGATGAGCTCTAATTAGGACTTATCCCATATTTTATGGCAGAGAAACTAGAGGTTGACATCAGTTGTTTTGAAGGGATGGCCCCAAAACTTTCCATGGATCCTGTAAATGAGCAAAAAAAGTGAAAGAAAAGAAGCAAGGAATTTGTATAGCAAATGGACAGACACAAAGAAGTAGTGTCAGAAATTAATGTTGGTGTTGTTCGGTTTGGTCTCAATTGTGACAAAATAGTGTGTTGGAATATTTGCACATTTAGACAAGGTAAACTTTGGGTTAAGACTACCTGGGATGCAATTCACCTAACATAAAGAGACCTATAAGGCAGGCTACACAAACTGGAATACACTTTTTATCTCTTTGCACTGAGTACTTGAGTATAGTCTGATTCTTGAGGAACACAGAGAAATACCCATTTACAGGTAACTTGTACAGTTATTGGATCATGTGCACTGTTGATTCTCAGTTGATGTAAGTTGATATAGCTCAACAAAGCAATTAAACTTGCAGTAGTAATATCTCGTTTGGACTGTGACATTTTTAGAGAGAGATTTTGTGATTTTTGTCATAAATCTCACAGTCTAATTTCTAAATCTCTATCTCCTTGAATGATGGGATTTCAAAGGAGTTGTAGGCTTTCCTCAGGGTACTGAAAATCCAGATTCTGGCATTGATAGTAAAGAAGCTTCAACACACATATCCTAATGATTTAAAGTGGTGAGAACAGAAATAAGAATAACATTGCACCCCAAAACTGTTACTATTTTAAAGTAAATTAAGAAAGAACTTAAGAAAGTTATTTCCTAAGTTATTTCCTAATTTACTTATTATTCTTGTTTTAATATGCTTGTTGTTTTTGGATGGTGATGGCTGGAAATAGAGTCACCCTGAGTTTTCCAGAGAGATAGTAGCTTCAGTATTTTGGGACAGCTCTTTCAAGCTCAGAAGACTGAGTTGCAGATGTTTCCTGCCTGAAATCTGATGGATAGGAAGGTAACAAGCTTCAGACTGATGGTGATGAGGTTTTGTTTGCTGGAGCACAAAAGCTTAGTGAACAGTCCACTCCAGCTCTAATTAAAAGAACATTACAGCTCTAACAGTAGCTGGCCATGAATTATTCTGAAAATGTTTAACCTGCAGATAAGAAACCACTATCAACCTGTCACATTTCCCCCACTAATGAGTTCAGCATCAGTTTAAAAGGAAGTGCAATTCACGAAGCAATGGCTCTGTCATAAATTACAGGTATCCAGCATACACTGCAAGGACAGAAACAGTAAAATAGCAAGGGAATCTTTGCTATACACTAACAGAGACAGAAAAACAGACTCCGTGGGGTTTGATCTACCATGGATTGTTTATTCCCTTTCACGTCCATGCCAGTTCTGAAACACATGATGCTGTAGTTTGCTGCTACCTGCAATTAGCACAAGTGTTTATTTAAAGCTTTAGGGGAGAGAAATAGGTTGTCTGACAGAAAACACTGGACTGTCTAATCACTCAGGCAGTGAAAAATGGTGTTGTCACTAAATCCTTCCTCTCATTTGTTTCCTTGTTTGTGCATATGTGTGCATGTGCATGTGTTTACTTTGGATGAGTTTCTTTTTTTGTCTTTAATGAAGTACACAATCCATTTCTGACTCAAAAGCTTATTAAAACATCTGGTTAAAAAACCATGGTGTACACATTCAGGAAAAAAGAACAAAACTGAATAAAACACCTGTGATAGTACCTTCATGAAACACCTAATGAAACGAAGAAGAGCTTTGTACTAAAAATTAAAAACAGAGGGATGTTTTCCCAAATAGTAACTGGCCTCCTGGTTTTGAAGACTTTTCTAAGCCTTCTGTAATGTTCTTCATATTGGAGTCAGAATTTTTACTTTATCACACTTTCTACTATAAACAAGGGGCATGTTTTGCTGTCTTTCATTGTTTACATATTTCTAGGTGGGAGGAGAAAGTTGATTGACAGTTGGCTTGATCAATGTGGTTTGAGAGGTGGAATTCCATCCTCCAAGCCACGGGAATCATAGGAAATGTACAAAATTGAGTTTTGTACATAAACTCACCCCTTTTCCTGCTTTGCTCACCAGTGTGTCCTTGTGTGGTTCTTTTCATGTCATCTGTGACATCAACAACTACATAAGGTGGATTGACCATGTTTGCTTATATGAATGAGGATGGTATGGTAGCAGGAACATAGGAGAATATTCCTAAAATATTTCCCCAGTTCTGTCATTATTCTTCAGCTTGTCTTTCATGTCTCTCTTCCCTCTTTTGAAAACCAGGTAAGCAAAAACATGTTTAGCTTTATCACAATAGCATTTAACACTTATAGAGACGGATTATGATATTTCTCTTGCAAATTTTACAAAAGGATGAGGGGAAGAAGCCTGTCCAGGGACAGGAACAACTGCAAGCAGGGTGAGAAGCTATGAGTGCATAGAGAACAGAGCACAGAAGGGGGAAACATGTCAGTGGATACAATGAAATGCTGAAGTATGAGAAGGTAGCCCTATTACCATGTTTCAGGATGGAGAGGAAGAAACTGTAACCTATATAATACAGGTCTTCCTCGCTGAGCAGTGGGATAAAAATGTTTTTTGATTCTAACCCTTAACTCCTTCAACTTAACTTTTTATTTTGCACTCAAACTCAAAAAACAAACAAACAAACAACAACAAAAAACAAACAAAAAACCCAAAACAAAACAACCAACCCCCCCAAAAACCCCAAAACCTGAAAAACAAACCAAATCATCAAACCAAACCAAACCAAACCTACCTAACCAACAAACAAACAAGAAAGAAAAGACAAAAAAAAAAAAAAAAACAAACAAAAAAAACAACAAACCAACCAAAAAAACCCCAAAAAACCACCACCCCAAAAAACCCCAACTTTAAAAATTGTTCCTCTTGTGTTTCAGTGAGTAAAGCCAGTAAAGCCACAGCAACACATCTTCACTCAGTCAGATTGGACTCTTGTTCCCTCAGGCTTTACCTCCGACTGGAATATGAACAGAAAAAACAGCTATTGACATCCTCCTGCTCTGAAACATTATGAGGTCTTAGTCTGGTTGCAGGCATTTGCCACAGGGTCATTAGAGTTTGGTCTTCATACAAAGATTCAAGGTATGAGGAATCACAGAATGAAGGCTTTGGGGTGCTTATCTGGTCATCATGTGTTTCCAGACTTTTGGCAGGTAACCCACATTCTCCACGTCTGATAACCAGTGGCACAGTCCAAATTTCCTTAAAAACAAAAAGCTGGAGGGATTGCTATGGATATTGGGTCTTGGAAAGTGTTCCTTGTGGCTTGGAGAAACAGGAGGTATGCATTAGGTGCAGAGATTTAAACTTTGTGAGCAAAATCAAAAGCTTGAATACTGCTTCAGTAATCCTGCTTAAATTTGCTACGATTTCAGGATATGTTTGGATGGATTCATGATGTTAAAATGTTTCATTCAGGCAGACATTGTAATCTTTAAGGGAAAAACCCTTTATGTTATCAATAAATTATTAAACATACACAATATTTTCTAAATTGCTCTTTTAGATTATTTGTGAAGAAGGGAAAATTATTTCCTTTCATAGTGTTTTCATTATTCTGTCTTTGAGAACATTATAATGTACAGAACTAAGACTAGAACTGGATGCACTGCCATGGACTGGTAGAGCAGCTGTTTGACACGGATCTTTTTTGGTACACTAAGGAATACCATACTATGATTATTTGAAGCCTTTCTGTTCCACAACTTGAATTTCAGCTGACTTGTGCCTTCACTATTCAGGCCTTTAAACTGCTTTCTAAGCCTTGTTCCAGTTTATCTTACTGTTCTAATTTTTGGCTTTACTCTTTGATTCTTCTCTGGCACTTTACCAGATGGATTCATATCTGCCACTTGAGAGTCCATTTGTCTCCACAGAAAGGAGTTAATCGATATTCTCAAAACACTGTAGAGGCATATACAAACAGGAGTACAGTGCCCAACATTGCCAGAAGAGGCTCAGCAAAGGACTGTTGCCTCACCCCTGTTAAAAGCACAAAATTTGCAGGCATCACTGTGCAAAAATCCTCCTGCTTTGCTTCTTACTGGCCTTGTCAGCTAACACCAGGAAATGAACAGTTCCTCTTAAGGAAGGTATCTGCAGCAACACCCAGTGCTTTCCTACTTTCTTGACTTTCTTGTTCATCTCAGTGACAACTTGCCTGCCTCAGGGAAGTTGACAAACACATCCTGCTTCCAGGGCTGATAAAGACTCTCTGCCTTCCACGTCCTCTCCAGCAGTGTCTGGACTGTCCGTGCTTGACAGAGACACGAACCTGTTGAAACACTTGTACTGTGGGTGCACCCATGTCAGCAAAGACTTGCTTTATCCTGCACAGTGGAACTGCCTGACCACTGGAGCCAAACCATCTCCTCTGCTGAAAGCATAATCTGTACCTCTAAATACTAATCTGACTTTAGGTCTGCTGAAACTTTATGGGCTTCCCAAGCCTTAGATGTGGGTTATGCCACAGTTTGACTGCTTCTGGCTGTTATTGTGGTGATATATGGACCTGTGCCCTCTCCTTGAACTGTTAATGTTTCCACAAAGATTAAAGATGCCTTCCTGTCTATCCACCTTCCTAGACTAATATGTTAAATTTCTTCTGAGGTTTCATTCCGCTTTAGAAAGGATATCTCTCCCTGCATCTTGACCCAGGGAAGAAAATGAAGGAGTGAGATGTGGAGGCTGGCCAAAGAGGTCTACCAATTGATAATTCTGAGGCACAAAGTAAGCAAACTTCTTAAGTCAGGAAATACTGTGGCAGCACATCTCAAATAATTGTTTTGCACTTTTGCCAAAATGCTTCCTTTCTTTTTAAACATCTGAGTCTTTCAGTCCCCAGTAGAAAAACAGTGAAAATCACAAAACACTAAATGAAAAGACCAAATAACTGAGAACTACAGAGAGAACATCTACTTATAAGTAAAATTTCTACTTATTGAAGCCTGACGTCTTTATTGACAGGTTTATGAATGCTTTTGACCATTTGAAGAACCAGTAGATGGTCCTTAAGAATATGGTGCAAAGTTTCTTAACTTTTTAGTATCAATACCTCTTATGGTAATTCAAATTCCCTGGGAGTAGTTTATCTGGTACTGTTTTAACTATATTTTTATACACTAAGGGAATGAGCCTCCTACACAGAAATGCTCTTGCATAGAAACCATATAAAACACTTCAGTGCCTTGTTTGCAGTAACTAAGCCTCATAATACTACTACAGTGTAGCTTAAAACCTTATCCTTTACGTGATCCTTTATGGATGAACCTAGGAGCAGATTTTTTATTACTTGCTCAGTCTTACACTGAAAATCCACAAAATTGCCAGGAATGGATACTTGAATTTGTTTGAATTTTGTGGCTTGTGCTAGTCCTCAAAATCCACAAATACTTTTGGGCTTTTGTAACACCCGGAGGTGTTTAACTTTATACTGTATATTTTTCAAATCATGGAAGGAATACAGATGAGACAGGTATTTAGACATAACAGTATTCCTTCCTTCTTTATCAATTAGTGAATCAAGAATGTGTTATACATATCAGACAGAGAAATAATTACAGGATTTTTTCTTTTAAATCAGAAAGCACACACTCACTATGTCTGAAGCATGAAAACGACAGTATTTAAGCATTTCAAGATGAATAGCATTGTGTTAGTGCATACCTCAAGCAAAATTTGCTGGATATAAGAGCTCCTATTGTTTTTTTTCAGTTTGTGTGAGGCTTTCTCTGCATGACTTCTGAATATGACAGTCTGTGGAAGGGTAAAAATGTCATTGTAGGTTCAGTTGTGACTTTATGCATGTTCAGTATTTATGGTGGCACTGCTTGAGCAAACCTGTGATGAATGGTCAGAGCCATCCATCTTTCCATAAAACAGGTTTCCTCAGTGGCAGAAATTCAATGGTGCAAATCTCAGGTAACACACAATTGAAGCCAGTCTGGCTTTTTTTTTTTTTTTTTTTCTGTTTATATTACTTGTCTCATGCAACAGGTTCAGTCACTACCAAAAAAGTTTCAGTTTTAGATGTCATGTAAGAAATACTCACTGAAGGTTTTCCTAGGTAATGCTTTACACCTTATTTCAAGGTATTGCAGATCTCTTCTTAAATATTGTTATTTTCTAAAGTTTTGGCACAATGTTTTATCCCCATCCACTTTCTTGTTTATAGCTCCATAACTATTCCCTAAAGTGTGGGATGAAGTTATTTGAAGAATGGGATGGTCTTTGGCAGATGATAAAATTTAAATAACTATAGTTACACCTGGAACACATAGTTAATGGGATTCTCATAGCTGTTGCTATAGTAAATAATGTTACAAATATTGTGTTGTCAGACATTTAGGCTTTGTCTAATCTGCTTTGATTTAAAGTACACTGAGGCTTCCTTTACTCTGTAACACTACTTAATCTTTCAAAAAAGTTGAATCAAATTTAATTTAATCATAGCAGACTTAGAACCCTTAATTGATGATTTCAAATTAAGAGTACATCAGTGAATTAGGATATAGTAAATTTACTCTGGGCATAACTTTGAATATAGGGATTTTACTTGTTTTTACTGGAATAGGGAAGCTTCATCAAATTTTGCCTCAAATACTTATCCATTCAGTCTGTAAGCTTTCAAAAATTTCCAACATAAATACATCCAAAAGTGCATTAGTTATTTCAAAGGAAGCCCTGTCTCTCTAACTGTTTACGAGCAAATGCCCATCTAAACTAAAGCAATGCCATCACCCAAATACCAATGTTTTTAAAAGAAAGAATAGTGTTTTTTTTCTTCTTCTTAGCTGGCACATGTTCACTAGCCATGTATGAGTCCTGCTGACAAAGAATCAAAAGGATGAGAGAGATTAGCATATTTACTTAAATATGAAGATGCATGTGGACAATTTTTTCCTCTATATGCCAGAACTTAGGCATATTATATATGCCAGAAGTGCCATACCTCTATATGCCAGAATTTTTTCCTTACATATTACTTAAATATGAAGATGCACGTGGACAATTTTTTCCTCTATATGCCAGAATTTAGGCCAGTTCCTCATCAAACAATGTCTCAGAAAGTTGGCTCTGGTAGTCTGGAGACTGTACTATCAGGACAGACATGTCACAGGTAACTGGGAATATTTGTGCTTGTGCAAATGGGTGAAAAATAATCCTCACATCAACTCAAAATGACATCATACTCTTTCTCTTCTTACTTTTTTTTTCCAAAAGATTTCTGCCATAAAATGCGATTTGAGGATTCCAAAATGCATTCTTTTAAGACAAAGCATGCCTTGATGGGTTCCACAGTTTACACCTAACATGATTAGCTCCTGGATGTTTGTCCACAATTTCCCACTTGTACATCAGACTTCCAGGGGCTGTGTTTGGGCTGAAATTCAGGCAATCTAGAAGCAATAACTATAAACTGAATGCATCTGTGGCACTTCACACCCAGACTAAAAACCCTGTTTACCTGTGTGCCTACCAGCATCTGGGATTCTAGTCCATTCTAAGGATACAGGCAAGATTTGGAAATTAAATTTGGGTAGGAATATATCTGTGTTTTAAAAATAATAAAAATTCTTGAAATTTATGGTTTAATATTGGATAGATTTTTAACTTCTTTAATTCCAAACATCCCTCAACCCGCAATTGCAATGACAGTATTTTACTAGCTCCATACATTAGTCTGTAAACAGCAAAGCTATAGATGTTCTAGAGTCTAAACTAGGTGTTTATGTGATCCTGTGTCTCATTCCTGTAGTACCCTGGGCACCTGGATGCAAGTCCTCTGTCTATCTATCTAATATTAGTATTGGCTGCATACTGCCAGTGTGAACCCAAACGTAAAGAAATTTCCCTCTGGCTAAGCCATTAAATGCTGTGCCAAGTGCATCTCAGCTGGAAGTGGCTTTTTCCATATCTTCCCAATCTCATATGAGTTGTTTTCCCTTCCAAAGGTTGTGAAATATCTGGGTCAGCAGGTATAACAGTAAGGCTAATGGAAAAAAAAAATCTATTTTTGCAACTCCTGAGTCCCATTTCCAACAATTTATTGAAATAAGATGTCATGCATGCATGCATGTATGTATAATTGATTTCAGATGTGTGATAAAGTTGCCAGAGATATACTCAGCAGAAATAACTGTAAGTTTTTCAGATGTGCTCTTTTCCCATCAGCTTGGCCTCCAGAACAAAAATTCAGCCCCAAATTAAATGTATTCATCCTGCTGGGCACCTGATGCTGTGTCTCCTGTCTCTCAGACGAGAGAGTATGGAAGGTTTGGTGCAACCACGGCATCTGCTGTAACTGGGCTTGCTGGCCTTGCACCTTCACGTTTTTGCAATTCTGAATTCTTTTGTAATCGCTGTTTTCACCCTGTTCTCTCTCTGATATTGAACTCTCGTGACACTGCTTCAGGAGCAGCAAACAACATGCTATAGTGAGAGGAAAGACTCTTTTCCAGTGCTTTTAGCAATGTGACCTTAAGTATTGATTTATAGCCTGCTGCAGTGCTCTAGTGCAAGAGGGAACTGTGGTAATTAAGTTAGTATCTGCGCTTTCTAAAATAGTGCTGAGCTGCAACAAAGAGAGACCCTTTATTTTTTCTCTCTGCCTCCCAGTGAATGCAGATGCAGGCAGTGCCCTTTGACCCTGCTCAGCTTTCCCCAGCTGCAGATTATTTTTCTCTCTCTGTGCCTTTAGGTGCTGATAGACAGAGTAGAACCCATTAATTCTTGTGTCTGACTTTCCTTTTTAGTGCAAGCAATGGAGCAAGTCTCTACACTTGTACCTGACTTTTAAAACATTTTTTGTGCTTATGTGGATAAAAAAGAGCAGTAGCTAAGGAAATATAGGAAGAATCAGAAAATTCAGCAGAGTGGGTGGTCATGAAGTGGCTCAAACTAGAAAGCAATACCTTTTACATGGAAATTCCCACTTCTCAGCATGACATATTATTCTGAAACTCATGTATAAGGTAACAGGGTAAACACAATGAGAAATCTCTTTTGTATTCCATTACAGTCATTAGAGAAATAGGCCACAAAAGGTAATGGCAATAAAACTGAATACCTTGCAGTGAGCATGTAAATTACATGTTAATATATGCAAATTAGAACACTATGTTCAGTGTCCATAAAACTACAAAATACAGCTAATTAATGGTAGGTAAGATGCTTCATTTTATATTCACAGAGTTACAGGGGAGGTAGTATATTTTTTATAATTGTGGAACATTGGCCTTGGGGAATGCATCAAACATTCTGTTTCCCTCCTCTGGTAAATTTGCCCAGCACACTGGAAGTAATTGCTTTTCTTCTTCCTCATCCAAGGTCTTACTCTGAGACCAGTCTCCAAAATTAGAAGTAAAATAAGAAAAAACAAAAAGATTCCCAGTTTCACAATTACCTTCTTGTGGAACTAGTTCTTATTAGTGTTAATATTGTCTCTGTTCAGCAAAATACCTAAACACATTTGGTATCCTTGGCATATCTGAATGGTTTCTGTAACTAGATCCTCAAATGTGTATAGGCTTCATAAAGACCAGCTTTTTAGGTAAACTGTTGCCAGAAGAACTCACAGTTCAAGTTCTCAATACACTGCAAAAACAGAGCACCTGAGAGCAGTTTTACAAATAGTGACTCATCCAGGAAAAGAGGTAAAGGGAACATGGGGGTCAAGCCCCATTGCGGGAAGACACCAGCAGCACCAACGAGGCAAACTTGTCTGCCCACATTCTTGAATTCTGCATGGGAAACAGCTCTGGTTTTATGGCCATATCTATCCTGTGCCTGAAATTAATACCCCTGTCTTTTCGACTATCCATCTGACAGAGTGAAGGGGCCCAGGTCAGGAAGGAACAAAGCCCTGTTAAAGCCATGTGTAGGTGTGTGGGTGTCTTGGTGCATGTCTGTGTGCAGCCTGGGAGAGCGCTGCTATACAAATGGAGTGAAAACGAATATTTGAGGGTACACATAAATATCAACACAAGCAACGTATATCAGTGAAAGGTCTTCTTAGTTCCCTTTTGCTGTAAACATACTTGCTCTCTAATTTGGATCATAGAATCACAGGATCACAGAATGGTTTTTATTGGAAGGTAGCCTAAAGATCATCTTGTTCCAACCCCCCTGCCATGGACAGGGATACCTTGCAGAATACCAGATTGCACAAAGCCCCATCCAGCCTGGCCTTGCACACTTCCAGGGATGGGACGTCCACTGCTCCTTTGGGTGTCACTGTTCCAGTTCACCACCCTCACAGTCAAGAATTTCTTCCTAATATCTAATCTAAATCTGCTCATTTTTAGTTTGAAACCATTACCTCTTGTCCTGTCAGTAGAAGGCCTTGTGGAAAGTCCTCTGCAGCTGTCTTGTAGCCCTTAGGTACCTAAAGATTCCATAAGGTCTCCCAAGAGCCTTCTCTTCTTCAGGCTGGACAGTCTCTCAGCCTATCTTCATGGGGATGGTGCTCCATACCTCTGATCATATTTGTGGCCCTCTTTTGTACTTGCCCTGACAGATCAACATCCTTCCTATGTAGGGGGCCCCAGAGCTGGATGCAGCACTCTGGGTGACATCCACAAAAGTGGAGTAGAGGGACCTGCTGACCACAGGGGAGTTTTCTGGACATCTATGTGTGTGCCGTGGGTCTGTGGCCATGCCATACTCCTCTGCAGGTCCCTGGTGAGAAGCTCTGTTGAGCCCATGCAAAGGCAGATCAGCTTAGCTGCTATGCAGACCTTCCTGCACAATCCAAGCTGGTGGGCAGCTTCCCAGACACAGCACTTGTGTCCCTGCACCAGAGCAGCTCCAGGATATGCTGCTCCTCCTGGCTGTCACTCCACCACAGGGGCTGCTTCTCTCTGCAGAGGTCCAGAGCAGCAAAGGAACGACCAGTTTGGAAAGAAATCCTAGTTATGTGTCACGGATGAAGAGCGGATGTGTTTTGTGCAGAGCCTTATTTAATAGACACTGAGTTGAGTGGATGGTGATGAATGTAATATGTCTTAGGTACATGAGACAGAGGTTATAACTTGCCAAATACTTTTCATGAGCCAGCAGTTCTCCTTCTGGAAGGCTGTTCAGTTTCAAACAAAACATTCATCTTATGTGCATGTATGTGAGTGTATATATACATAAATATATATATAGAATCTGCACCTGTTTGGCAAAGCAGTTGAACTTTGATCAACTTCAGGTAAATGCTTACCTTGCACTTCATGTAAAAATTAACCCTGTCGCTAAACATGTGCCTAAGTGTTCTCTGATTTAAGATGGTTTTCAGGATCAAGGCCCCAAAGAGGACAAACGAGTGCAGCTGTTTCAGACAAGGAAATGGAGGCTGCCATTAAAGAGACACAAAGACCAAAAAGTACATGAAATATTGCGAGAGCTTTTAAACAGAAAAGGAAAAAGATCTATGATAGAAGTAACATGCTTACAGAGAGAAACAACATAGAAAATAAAGATCAGAATAGGTAAAAAAGGGAAAGAGGAAGTGGAAATGGGGGATCCTGCAATCTCAGTTTAAGGCAGAATACTTTCCTTGCGTTTATAACTTAAATAAACATGCTTGACTGCATGCACTCACAAATTCAGGCTCTATTTTGACTTGTACTCATACTGCCTCACATCTTGTCATACTTCCCTCTGCTAAGGAATTTTGAGAAAATGTGCTTGGAAGCTTCATATTGCAGGGATTCTCGGTAACAGGAGGGATGTAATAAAATGAGTGCAAAACTTTTTTTCCCTAAGGATTAAAGGAATAGTTTGGGGTGGGGGGGGGTAGGGCAGATTCTGTGGAATGGGATATTTAAAGAGTAATTCTGAATAAGAGCAAAAGTTTAACAGTATGTAAGACATCTTCCAGACTCTCAAGAAGCTAAAACTGTCTTGCCACCACTGTACAGCAGTGCCTGTCACAGACAGTGTTTGGAAGACTGCTGATTCAGTATGCCATGTGCAGGGGACTTGAGCTGGTGTAAACTCGTGACAGCTATGAAAGGTCTGTAAGGACAATGACTCCGTATTCTGATTGAAGAAGGAAGACTGATAGAAAGAAGGACCTGACCATAACCTCCACCAATAAAATTTTTAGGTATTAAAGCTTTTCTAATGTCTTCACAGAGCTTCAGGCTATTCAGGTACACCAAGTTATTTGCATTAATTATTTACATCAGAGGCAATAGGGAATAAAAAAAAAAATCTCTTCATCCCTGTCACCTTTTAATTCAGAACTAAAACTATGGAAAAGTCAAAGGTCTTTACCCAGGCTGCAACCATTAACACAGTTCTTTTCTCCCCTTGCTTTCCCTTGCTGGCATGTGCTATATATCTTGGACAGAGCACAGCAAATCTAAAACTGATGGCCTTGTTTCTTTTTTGCTTTTTTGGCCCAGCACAAGCTCAATACCTGCACAAGAGGGGAGCAGGATCAGCTTGGGAAAGAAAACAAAAAAGCCTCTGCCAAAATAATAATCATAATATTAGCACACAGCTGTAGGGAGTAATTTTTTGGCCTCTAAAGCAAATGTTCCCCACTCTCTCCCTCACTCTGTAACCCTACTTCTGCTTTTTACTTTTTCACTGGCTACCAGATTCTCTGTTTCTTTGTCTTCCTCCAAAATCCTGTGGTTTCTCCTTGGTGGTGGCAGCAGCAGAAGCAACTAAAGGGACTTGTGTGTGTGTGTGTATGTGGTGGAGACACCCATGAATATGATATTCCTGCAAACTTGAAACGTGCTTCAAGGACTTGATGCAATTTTCTTGATCTTGATCTTGTTCATTTGGAGGGAGGAGGAGGGGAAATGTCAGGGGGAGAGAGAGAGAGGGAATGCTGCTCTTGGCAGAAGATACAGGCAATTGGCTGCTTTATGGCTTTGCCTTGATGTGTGTTTAAAAAACAGCTCAAAATTTGGCTCAGAGATACTTTTCCCACTTGTTTTACTTCTAAATATTCTTCAAAAGCTTCCATGGGATATAGAATTTTGCTTTGATCAAACAAATATATTTTATGCTGAAGTTTCTAGTTAATACTGACTTTAACTTATATTCTGCCAATTTTTTAATTTCCAAATTGATTTCAAATTTTCTGTAGCCTGCAGACAATAGAGAAATAGGTCAATTTCACCTGTGGATCATGTTATGTCAATGATGTGCATTGAAGTTTCAGAAGATAAGGAAGTGTGAGTGAAGAAAATGTTATCAAACCCGCTTCTTCAGCAAAATGTTAATGTGACTAAAAGGCTGAATGTACACATGGAGTGTATCCCAGAAAAAGAGGTTTTGTAAAATGTTCATAGCTTGAATTATCTTTCTATAAAGCCCCCATATTTGCATTCTTACCTAATCCTTATCTGAGCTATTTCAACTACCCATATTTGAGAAATTTTCTGGATGTGTCCAGGTATGGGCCATGATGTGTGAACCATCCTGTTTCCTGCTGTTGCTCAGTCACAAACCATCTCCTGACAGCAGCCTTTGTCACATTGCTTGGGACATTTATTATCTCATTTGGAGCCTGTATTGTAAAGACATTGGTTTCTTCCCTCCATTAATACTGTTTTTTGAGTATTTCTATGAACCGATGTTTATAAAACACCACTGATAAAAATAAAAGTCCCAACACTCAAAAAAATTGTTTATGATACAGAGAGCATGAGTCTAGGACAGTAGTTAAGGCATATCTCCTTGCCCTCCAGGTCGTGTTATTGCTGTGTTTCTCATTTTAGCTGCTTTGGGAGATGAAAATTTGCCCTTGCAGTATGGTTCTGCTCACTTATTAGACAACACCAGTGCTGCAGTTTGCAGGTCACCTGCTGCTTTCAATCCATCTCTAATTTAAAGTAGCAGTCACATATTTTTCATGGGTTGCCACAGTCAAGATGTTTTTCCTTTCTGGTGCAGTTGCAGGATCTGGTAAATTACAGTGACAGACTTTTTAGTGAACGATTTTGGATTCTGGACCTCACTAACCCAGAGCTGATAATCCTCCAGGAAAGAAAGAGTTTAATTCATTTATTTTGCCTGAGACAGTTATATGTAGGATGATTTGTTTAGTTGTGAGTAAGTAAAAGTGCTTAGTGGGTCATGTAAAGCCACAGCTGCCTCTTGTCGCTGGTATCCTGCAGTGCCATGCTGATGCCCTCACCCTTTGCAACCTGCACAGAGAGGAGGGAAACAGAGGGAAAGAATGAGCCCACTGCCATGACAGTCAGGGATAAGGGGATTCCCATAGGCCATACTAATTCAGGGGCTGTGATTCAAGACTAATGCCCTCAGTTAACAGCCTGTGACAGAAAACAGATTTACCTTATGGTGTATGTTACAGTCTCCCACAGGGGGAAGCACGCTGTTCTCCAAACATGGAAAAATGGAGAACAAAAATCAAATTCCAGAGAGAAAAGACCACTTTTGTCACACTTTGCAGCAGCTTCTACAAAAGGCAGGAGAGAGAAGTGCATCCACTCCTTAGCTGCCACCCTGACTGATGCCAGAGAAGTTCAGCAATGACAAGTATGCCATTATTTTCGTCCTGGAGGCCTGCAATGTCATGTGCTTGTGATCTGTCTTCAGCTGCTAGACTCAGACAAGTTGAATTGTCCTGGAAGCACTGCAGCAGCAGAGAAGCCCAGCTGTGCCAGGGCCATAAACAGAACAGTGTTTTCTGTTTAGTGCCCACCAGCAGGGAATTCATGTTATTTACTAATACTTCACCATATGTCAGGACTTCACTTGCCAGTTCATGAGCACCACCTTGTGCTTTCTGATGTAGATGAATGGCCTAGAGATGATGGGTGTGAAGGACACTCCTCCTAACTAAACCCATCCTAAAAATTCTATGATTTTTTATATATTTCTACTTGGAAACGTGATTAGTAGGCGCACCACAGGGTGGGAATACATGGTGGCAGGTGGAGGATGCTCCAGGAAGTGCCTGACAAGGTGGTTCAACCAGCTGGTGTATGGAGGACACTCTGGTTGGTGCTGTGAGTGCTTCTGTTTCCCATGTGGTGCTGACAGTCAGGGGAAGTCAGGCAAGCTGGGAATATAAATCAGAGATCAAAATGGCATGGATGCTCAGTCCCCAAAACTGCTGTCTGAGGTGCAGTAGGAGTAGCATAGGATAGGATGCTGTAGACACAGGCAGCTGATGTCCCCACAGGGTCTTGCACACTGCTTTTAACTCTACTTGCACTTGGGCTTTCTGCTGTGGGAGCACAATACATATTCCAAAGCCAAAGTTATGTCTCAGAAAGGTCCTGGTTCCTCCCCCCTCACCCCAGTGTTAAACCATGGTGACCTCAGAGAGCACGAGACTGTGGTTTTTATTTTTTTTTATCTTTGTGAAAGGAGTCTTGTTTGCTTGCTGCCCTTGCACACCAAGGCACTGTTGTGTTACTTAAAATTGTAAATTATGTCTGTTTAAGGAAATGTCAGTGTTTTTTAAAACAGAATAACAGAACTGGAAAAGACTTGGCTGTGCTGTTTGTTACGCGAGTTGCAGGCAGGCAGAATGATGCATTCACCATTATGAGCAGATTCAAGGAGACTAATGACTGCTGCACAATATAGCTTCAGTTCTTTCAAGTAACATGATAGTCGTTTCTTTGCTTGCCAGCAAGATTATCTGAGCACTGTTAATGCTCATGCACTGACGTATAGGGGAACCATCAATATGGGGCTGTGCTGACCAACAATAACTCCCTGCCCCCACTTGCTAATTGAAATGACCTTTCTATTAAAAAAAAAAAAAAAAAAAAAAAAAAAAAAAAAAAAAAAAAGAAGATTGGAAGATAAATACAGCTTTGATAGAGGGGTTTGATTTCTCTGGCACCCATCATTGTTCATATGGGCATTTCTTGTATATTTCTCAGCAGTTCTGTAAAACAGTTACTCAGCTTTTGGATAGGACTAAGTTATGAGTATTTTTTGTTGACAGCCTCTAAAAGCATGCTAGGAGAATCTCTCCTGCTATATAATACTGGTAAATTCTTGACAACCATGATGTTTACAACATGGATACTCACTGCAAACCCCAGATTCTTTGAGAAAGACAGTGAATTAAGAGGAGAAAAATTATTCTGCTTCCCCATTGACACCTGCCCTCAGAGAAATTCTCTTCTCCCATCCCAAATGAAGACTTATTGTTCCTTAAAATAACAATAGAAAAAAAGAAAGAAGAAATAAAAAAGCAGCTGGATATTTGTTGTCAGTGTCTGTTTTATGTGGAACAATATACAAACACAAGGGAACTTAGAGTAAGAATCGTTGTGCTTTGCAGTTTTTCATCAGGAAATGCCATGGGAAAATGGCCTAAACATGTGGACTGTTTCCCTCTAGTTGCATAAGAGTCTGGCTTGGCTTTGATCCACCTCAGATATCCAGAAGAAATTAGAAGTGATGCTCTGACTTTGTAGTGGTTGCTTTGTATATTTTTGTTTGTCTGCTTGTTTTGATATATTGCTCACTTCTTCTACTCTGTTCCTCAGCAGAAGTCCTGCCTTTCCTGTGTTTTTTCACCAAACACTGAGGTTGGGCTCTGCTCTTCAGTGGTGTCATTTTGAGAGCCCACAAGTGAGGCTTCAGCCACAAAAAAAATGGAAAGGATTATATTGGCATATGTTTTCTTACTAAATAAGGAGAAAAAAAACTAACAGAGGGCTTCAAATTGGATTAGTCTGTGTGGATGTACCATGCTTGACGTGAAACGCAACATGAAATATTTACCAATTTTTTTTTCCCATGAGAATCACAGTTTTCCTCATCTGACATCCATGTTTCTCATCAGAGGAACCAGGAAACTATGGTATTTCAGCCACTATTATGGTGACTCAGAGCTTTGGCCTCTTGGAGGTAACACGTCCGAATTCTGATTGCCCTTTTGCCTTTCACACTTGGTTGCAGAGGCTTACCTGGCCACCAAGGACCAAAATATTTGTATTTTCTTTCTGTAGGTCTAGTTTTTGGAAATTTAAGGTTTTCAGAAGGGATTGGAGGTCTAATGCAAAGGGTATTGAACTCAAAAGGGGTCTGATTTTCATAGAGTGACTAGTAGTTACTCTTGAAATTCAGACCAACTTTGAAGCCCAAGATGCAGACCAGGTGTCCCTAAATACAGCTAAAAACTGACCATGTATTTGTATTAAACTGATATTAATGGGTAAAATAATATGATACATATTTCCCTAATGTTCTTTCAAGACAGAACAAACTCATCTCTATGTCTGAGTTGTCAGCTTCTAGTTCACAGGTGAATGGGAGGATCTATGTATTTCCTTCAGTGTATGACAGGTTTATAGAAATCCCTGAAAGTGTGGCTTTTGGATACATCACAAAAGCAGGGAAAATGTTTTCTTTCTCTGGCTAGCAGCCACAATCTAATTTCAGCTGCACTCTTTAAAGGCTGTGGAATGGGTACTGCCTCTTCCCCAAAATGTGATTTCCCTGGCCTTAACACACACTGGGCTAAGTTGCTATTCACTGCTAAATTTGCTTGCGTGCAGCTAAAGCCTGATAATCTTGGGTCTCAACTAAGCCAAAGCTCTTTAACTTGTTTTATTCTGCTAGACCATAATAAAGAACAAAGTGAAACAAACAAAAAAATTTCAAATGAAATAAACAAATAAACCCCAACAAACCAAGCCAAACCAACAAGCTATCTTACTAGACTTTAATATCTAAAAAGTATTGGGTTAAGTTGGTAACAGTCCAGATGCTGAAGGAAGAGCTTTTAATGTTTCAAGAGGAGATAGTGCTCATGGATCCTTACAGAGCCAACACTTAAGCATGAAGCTCCTGATGAAAAAAGGAAAAATAAGGTGCTATTTGTCTTTATTCATATTTTGGGGGACAGTTTTGCACATAATTGTATCTATTTCTCTAAGTCCACTTCCCTCACTATTTGGGTATATGCTAAGTGCCTGTGATGTGTAAGGTGCTCATATGAGTAACACAACACTGCTAAAGAGCTGCTACCTTCTCTCCCAGACAGGAGTGTATGGACAAGGGGAAAACAGTCCTGATACTGCTCAATTGCTGTGGCTGAATTTCAGCCCCTCTTCCACATCTGTACATGCACGCACATGTGTGTATATAAACAAACATGGATATACATGTATACTCACACATATCATTTTCAGTGGGATTCCTGACAGATTAAAGGTTATATTTATTTTATAGGCATATTTGTACTACTTTTATGTACAAACAAATTTTCATAAACTGATGTTTGCAATCCTCTAAATAAAACTGAAGAATATAATGGAGACTATGGATTTATTATATGTTTAGAATTATTTTTAGATGTAGCTTCATTTTTTCCCCATCTTACTTACTTTTTCAACTTGTAGCTCTTCAAACTGTGCTGAAGAGACCTGTCTACAAAAGCTAAAACATATTTCTCAGAATCTGAGTGTCTCCTAACATGTACAAAAAGCAAAAACAAAGAAAGGGAAAAAAGGAAAATAATTATGCCTCCTGTTTAGTATGGCCCTACTTCCCTCTATTTTGATTTTAATTCCATTTCTCACTGAGATCAAGTAGGGCATTCAGGTCTTTTGTTTTAAAAGCAAATGGTCCATATTCCAGCAGCTGTCTTTCATTTCTCCCCTGACCTTGCTTTCTTGCCTCTGTTATTGGCATCAATGGTTTAACAGAATGAGAATGTTCCATAGTTAATTATTCTGCTATCCACTCCCCCTCTGTCTTCTAATAACAAAACATAGGATCAGACATCCATGTGAATGCTAACTTCATTCCTCAGCTAAAATACCATGCTTTATCTGGCTGAGGGTGGGATTTCCAAGGAAGCCTAAGAGGGTTAGGTGGCTGAATCTCATTGAGCTTCAACAGCCAGCTCACATTAAAAAAAACCCCAAACAGTTGAAAAATACCATTTTAAACCTCAAATCATGTAGAAATCTTCTTCTATCAGGAAAAAAAAAAAAATCATTTAAAGACTAAGTCTGATTTGAGTTCTTGACTAAACTCATGGACCACTGGGACCCTATTCAAAGTGTTATACTGCATATAGACAGCCCAAGACTGCGAAAAGCCAATAAAAGGAATAAATAGGACACAAGGGCTGAAGAAAAGGTTCATACTTGTTTTTCTAACCATTCCATTAACAGCAATGAAAGTCTGTTTCATTTCTCTTCACCTCCAGTAATGACTCTCCAAATAGCTCATGGAGACTTTTAGAAAGGTCTAATAGGAAAAAGAGAACATGTATGGCAACTGTCGGAGCAAAAAATTGCTTCCCCACTCCATCTGCCTGATGTCTGGTAGGCATCTCTATAAAGAGATCAGAGGGAATGCTTGTGTCAGTCAAAGCTTTTGAAAAATAGGGTTTAGATAAGTAAATATCAATTGATTCAAGTCACGTGATCAGATGCTCACAGTGCTCACATGTGTTTGTGGTTTCCTTTTATTTTTTGAGATGCATTGGCCTCAGCTCTAAGGGTGGAAAGTACATAAGGAATTTTAATTGCCACTCCTTCTCAAAAATCACATTCTTGAGCAAACCTGGCTTTCTGGAGAGATTAATTTAATGTATAGACATAAAAACAAAACATGGGTTTCCAAAGTTTGTCTTTGGAATATGCTTGGCAAGCAGATTTCAAAATTTTTATTCTTTCCATGCCAGCATCCCACGGCTACCCCAGCAGTCTCATCACAGCTGAAGAAAAGTAAGTATAAAAAACAGGCATAAGGCCAAAGAGTGATATTTACCCACTAGACTGCATAGGAGGCAATGCAAAGTCATCCTGTCTGGTGGGAGTTTTGGGGAGGGCTAAGAGTTTAAGAAGGACATGTGGTGTTCTTTAGTGACATGGATGAGGGGAAAAAAGGTGGTTCCTTCTCATTTTCCTTGACATAACTCTGGATCTCAGAGGAACTGGGGAACCAGGACTGAAGTGACTCCTGGAGATGGTGAGTCAGCAGGACACAGGACTGGAAATTGAGGAACTGCGCTTGTGCTCCTGATCCTCTGAAAGATATCTTGCTGGAGTCTGGAGAATTTAAAGCAGCTTTCTTCTTCTTTTATATTTATAAATATAAATGTTATTCATATTTTATATTCATATTTGATATTCATATTTCTTCTGATCAGTGAATGACTTGCCTATATGCTTGCCTGGTCTATTTGCATGTCTGAACTAAGAATATTTTTATATCATGAGCTGTTCTAAAAAGGAAAGACATGGGCACTGGCATAGCTCCTAATACTGTACATTTTAAGATTAATGCCAGCTAACAGCAGCAGCGGAAAATTGTGAGCCTTAAGAAGGTGGAAAGAAATTCTTTTTAGAAAGAAATTGCTTTGGTTTGGCTTGCTAGAAATATCTCAAAACGCTGAGATGGTAAAAGTGGAATATTACCAACCCCTGCATCCAAGTAAGCAGCAACAGCTAACTTCCTTTTTTCCCTTTTTGGAGCAGTGACACCTGTGTGCAAGATAAGATCTGTGAAGCCTTTGGTGTGCTTTGGAGAACACCAGGTTTTCCCCATAGTAAGAACATGTAAAAGCATTTGTCAGCATTGCCATTTCACCGGGCCTCAGCTCTTCCACCACTGTGTGGGTTAGAGAGACAGGAGAACGAGTGAGAAGTGTGATGAGGGACAGGGATAGGCCATCCAGCCATGGAAACAGGCAAGTGTAAGAGAGCTGTGCTTGTCCATCTGCCCATCCAGCCCAACCTGGAGTCAAACACCTGGTATGGACCACGGAGGAGCCCGTGCCCACTACACCTAATGCTGAGGAGGTGTTTCACTTCACTGCTCCCCGTCGGCAGTTGGGATTTTTATGAAGGGATTATGAGCAGTTGTTTCACAGAAAGAGAGAAAACACTGTGCAGAGGCACAGGGATTGCCCTTGATGATATCATTACCCTGCTGGCCCACCACATCCTCTGGTCTAAATCGCAGAGGCAGATGTACACAACACTGACCTCTTTGTCCTGCCACCAGCACCTGGCAGAGTGCTGGCAAACCTGAGCCTTATCCTTTCTTCAGAATTGGAAATGACTCCTAGGCCCCTCATAACCTCTTTTCCAGCTGACATTTCCCTCTCTTGCCTCGTTTCCCGATGGCTGTCTATCAGCCCCTTGCCCTACCTGTCTGTGTGCACAGCTGAGAAACAGCTGCAGAGGTGGAAACACTGCAGCCAGATGCTGCTGACAGAGCAAGGGGAGCAAAAAGAGAGCTGCTGAGCATCTGCCAAGACAGAAGCAACTCAATGCAGCTTTATCAAAATGCCACAGTAAGAAATATGTGAAAAAATGTCATTTTAACTTTTTAGAAATGAGCCCTGTTAGCATGTGTGTGTGACATTTTTGAAACTCTTCCCTCTATAATTTCTTTTTTCATCTGGAATTATGTTTTCATTCATACCCATGCAACTATATTTTTGGGTAAATTTGCAGTTTCTGGGGAACTCACTGGTCTTTAGCTACAATTGAAACCAGGGATGTTGGCTCCCACTCCTCTTCCCTGGGACAGGAGTCTGGAAAACGTGAGGCCATCTTTCCAGACCCAGAGTTTTTGTCAGCTCTGTGGCCATGAAGTGATTCCACTGGTCTGCCTGGCTGCCTGTTAGCTAGGCACTGAGAGCAAATGGGAGCGTGTGTGCATTGGGCCAACTTACACAACTGCATTTGGCTCAGATAGGTATTTATTGCAATCAGGAAAGCAAGCACAGGGAACTGCCACCCTTCCCTTTAGCATGTCATTAGGGTGGATTTTTTTTCTATCCAGACAGATTGGTGAGTCAGACGAATGTAAGAAAGGTTTAAGTCCACAGGATTAGGAGCTAGCACACATGAGGTTTACACTCAGTTTTGTCACCTGCAAGACCACTTCACGAGAACAGTCTTATGTAAACAAAGGCAGTATTTTGTTATAGAATATGTGATAATTCTACAAATCAGCTCAGCTGAAACACTTTAGTAATTACATTAACAGAAATCAATGTTAACATGAGGACCAGGAGACAAGATGAGGAAAAGACAGACCAGAGACCCTGACTGGGTCTTCTGAGTGAATTCTTAGTGCACCTATTTGTTTTGGAAAAATTATAGCTAACCATTTTCTTATGCATCTATAGTTGCTGCTGTCATTGTTTCTATAGTCCATTTTGTTTCTAAGACTGTATGTATCATCAGTATTTTCAGTGATACAGACATACACAGATACACATCTCTGGTTCCTGCATTTGACTAGGATATGTCATATATTGTTTCGCTGTATTCATTGCTGAATTCTATAATTCCTAGGACAAAAAGTGTTGATAGAACTTTTCTTCCAGCCCAGTAAACACCTGGTGGTAGTTTGTGGAGAGGCAAGCTCCAGCATCAGTCTTGGTGTCCGGGTTGCAGAGGCAGACTCATCATTGCACAGGAGGGCTGGGAAACTGCTGGCAGGTTCTTGGTTCCTGTTGGTTTCACACCTCAGTCTTTGAGGATGCCATGCACTTCTTCTCTACTGATTTATAGATTCAAAGACTCACAGAATGGTTTGAGTTGGAAGGGCCCTTAAAGGTCACCTAGTTTCAACTCCCCTGCCATAGGCAGGGACATCTTCCCCTAGATCAGGTTGTTCAGAGCTCCATCCAATCTGGCTTTTAAAACTTAGAGCTTTGAGATCCAGCATACCATGGTCTGCATAAACGTGCAACAGCTTTTCAAAAAATGAAGATAAAAAACTTGTGATTCAGAGTTAAACTCCTGTTCAGTACAGAGAGATTTATTATTATTTTTCCTACCATTATTTGAGTTTTGGGTGACACTACCCAGTAACTCCTTTTATCTGGCTAGACATATACAAATATCTTGTGCTAGCTGTTGTACAAATGCATAAAAGATAGCTCCTGCTCCAAATAGCTTACATAAATGTCACACCCCTCACTCATTCAAAAAACTTTCTGAAATCTTCCTGAAGAAAAACACCGTTGCTGGTATGGGATCAATAATTTTCCAGCAGTTGATGCTCAATATGGAAGTTGTGTATTTTTAAAAGGTAGGGAACATAACAGACATGTTCTTCCTTTCTTCTTTCTTTTTTCTCATCTTTGCAGTGTTTTTAATATTTGTTTCTGATGGTCTGTTTCCATTATGCTTATATCCTCTTCTCCATGACCATTTATTTCTATATTTTCATTTTTACTCTGAGAAAAGACAGAGTTCTTATGACAGGTGCAAAATGAGATACAAACTGACAACATATGAAACACTTTACTCATAGGAGTGAAAAGTAAATCTTCTCACCATTTGAGTCACCTTCTTTCCCTTTAATTCAAAAGCTGCTGTGTATCATAGGAAGCAGAATTTGTAGCTCTGTCTTCTCAGTTTTGTCAGGTGGTTTTGGAAAGGAGATGGTTTGAATTAATCAGCCAGTGGACCTGGAGGGGAGGCAACGAGAAACATGGTCTTGCTCCCAGCATTTTCTCCTTGCTTCACTTTGACCTCTTGTTGTCTGGATTTGGATTCTCAGTTGATGGCTACCAGCTGTGTAGGACTTCCTGCACTGCGTTGCTTCTGTGTGTTACTTCTATAGGGAAGTCTGGCGAGGACGGAAGGTGACAAGCAATTTGTAGAAATCCCTTCAGATAACAGCCCCCTGAAAAGGTTTTCTAGACTCAGATTAAAAAAATTGGCCCTGAGAAAGGGTAAGACTGAGTAGTACAATGTTTTTACAGCATTTGCTGAAGAGGCAGTTCAGCTTCCTATTCATATTCTTATCCAAGGGAAGAACACCAAACTTTGTTCAGACTAGATTTAACAGAAGACAATATTCACAGACAAGTTATATTTTAATCATGCAGTATTTTTATCTCCACATATAAAGAAAGCACCACCTGGTAATTAAAGCAACTAAAACTTTTGGGGAAAGGAAAGTCCCCCTTTCACATTTAGCTCTTCTTGCACTGTCCTTCCATCTAAAACCACAACAGAAGGTAAGATATCTTGGAATAAAGGGCCCACATTTTTATATAGTTTTCTATTCTTTTGTGTTGCTAATGAAGTTTTATATTATTATGATGGTATGTATCCTCATGTGTAGTTACAGAAATACTTACAAAAGTTACATAATTATATTGACAATTTATACAGATTATATGAATAGTTGCTATCCAGGCTCAAAACCTAGGGAAGACTTTGAGGATAACAAAGATAAGGCTATGTCTGTTCAAGGTTTTTTTGCTTTATGGATACCCAGAAGGAAAGCAAAGGTAAAAGAGAAAGAGGACATGCAAAAATCAGAATCAAGTCAGAGTGAAACAGGTTTTAAAGGATTCTATAAATTTAGACATGAAGCACTCAAGGGAAGAGATTTTTCTCCTGAACAGCTGTGCAAAATACCACTTGACACCCTACTTCCCTTTCAAAACTATATCAATGAACTAACTCAGCCTAAAGCAAGATGTTAAACCGAATATTTCAATATTTAGGATTTAGTGAATTTTTACTGATTTAGTGAATCTTCCACACATTTACCTGCCAACATTCAATTCAACTCCTGGATTTCTGGGTGAGTCCACTCAGGATTCAGGGATTCAGATAGGAGGCGAATTTTTGAGACTAATGTTGTTTACAAGAGCCACTGTTAAGCTATACCTGTGGAAAAGTACTGATGGATTTTGAAACATGACTAAAGATAGCAAGCTGAGGAAGTCAAAGACATGTTAAGTTTTACATCCTTAAATTTAAGTGGTTTTCCTTCCAGCAACGCTGGGAAGAAAAATCCACAGGTTCCATAGATGTGATTGTCTTCTTCCCTCCCTCCCCTTATATCAGGTTTTTCCTCCTCAGACTAACCAATTGTTATAGCTTAAAGGTAAATACACATCTACACTGAATCTCCCCACTTATGGTAGTCACCATTAAGAGCTTGCACTGTAGTTGACTATCTGCTGACCTTAAGATACCTTAAGGTACCTTAAGTACCTTGAGAACTTAACAGTAAATACTGACTTTGTAGTACCAGTTCGTGTATCCATCACAGCTTCAAATACTTGGCCCTCTGAATAACTCAGCCAGTATAGACCAGACCCATCTAACATCTAAAAATCATGAATAATAACAGTGTATGATTTTTTGGTTATTCTCAAAAAAATTTTAACTATTTCCTGTTGACATTATCATTTGACTTAGTTTTACTCTGTAGCCTGTGACAAGGGTTGGCAAATGCTGCATTGGGCAAACATTAGTTTTACTGTTTCAAGTACAATGCTAGGTGGTGTCCCCAAAAACAGATATGAAATCATACTCTTTAAAACCAGTTGAACCTGACTGTACTTGAACTATGCAGGAAATTTGTGAGCAACTGCTGTTTAATGAAAGAGAACATCTAGTGATTTCTGACCCCTAGTGCTCAGTCTTTTCACTTGAAGAGCCCAGTTGAAGCAGAGAAAATTGCACATCACTTTTAAGTGCAGAGGTAGGGATTTACAACACATTAGTATACCAGGGCTTTATGTACCTTTAAGCCTAGAAATATGTTCAGCCCATCCCAAGAAAAATGTTCAATGGCCTTTTTTCTGTTTTGAGACCCGACTGTTTTAAAGGAGAATTTTATGTAATTGTTCATTTCTCTTTGCAAACTTTAATAGAGCCGACTATATCTCATTGCTTCTTTTTTCCCTTTCACAACACTGTATACACACAATACATGCTTTCTAGGCCGTTCTGCAGCAAGAAATATTCCAATAGAAACTGATGTGACATATTTGACTTTTACTTCAGAAGATATTTCCAGAAAAAGATAAAAAAAAGCAAACTCTCTAATAGCCTTCACACAGCTCGCATTTGTAGGCCAACAGTAATCTTCGGATCTAAACAATGCAGACTTAAAGCTCTGGTTCTTATTTGCATTAGAGACACTGAACTGGAAAAAGGGTAGGGTAAAGAAAAATAAAGGAATTAAATGTGTCTGTCTCAGAATGATGAGATAAAATGCAAGAACCTCACCCTTGTTAAAATTAATTTTATAGAGAAAATATTTCTCTGGCTTTTGTCATACTACAAAGAAGAATGTGTTATTCATCAGAAGTCTTTTGCAAACAACTATTTTGCTGTTGAATATATTACTTCAATGTCATAGGATTAGGACTTTAAGATCAGGACCACCTATGAATACAGAGGTGGATTTCTAATCCAACCACCTCACACCAGAAAATGGTAACTTTGAGACTGTTTCATCTTCCTTTTTTTTTTTTTCTTCTTTCCTTACCACTGACTTTTTCTTTCTCTGTCCTGAATCAAAAGTGCTATTCAGCCCGCAGCCATATGTGAGCAATCACAACTTGACACAGGGTACTAATAACACCTACTCCAGCCATCTACTCTTAAATTGGAGCGTTGCCATTGATGTGTGCTGGCGATTGCTCTGGCTTATGTAAGCTGCACTTGGGGAGCAGTGGGCACCACGGGAGAAGGAGCAGGAGCCCTGCGCTGGAGGCCGGCACCAGCGCCAGGCCCCGGCAAATGGAGCGGGGCCAGGGGTCACCCCTCAGCCTCATCTCCTAAGTGGCCCTAATGTGCTCCATAAGCATAGACCAGCAAAGAGAGTCTGAGTCAGGCCTCAGATTAACATTTGTTTTCATTTTTCAGTGGCTTCAGAACACACAGGGGTCATTGAACTGTTCATGCTGGCGCTATTTTGCATTCATGGTCTGGAGGAAAATAAAGTCCTAACCTCTGACCTTTCATTAGCGTAGAGCACACAGGAGGTTAGAGGTGAAAAGGAAAAAAAAAGGGAGGGGAAAATAGTGTTATTCACCCTCAAAAAATAAGTGGCTCCTGTTTGTGTTGCAGGTCTGGCTTTTCATTTTCATTAGCACAGTATTTGCTAATAAAGTTATAGTGTACTGTGGTACAGTGAAGTACCACAGAAGATTAATTTACTTCAGTCACGCTGCAGTTAGCCCTTTCCTCTGAGTTTTATATTCTTTGAGAAGAACAGCACCGTGGCCTGTCAGATGAGGATCCGTGCTGAGGCGGGGCTCAAGTCCAAGACATTAAAGCTGTTTGTTTTGCTGGCGACTCCAATATCCCTCAACATTTTATTCTCAAATTATTTTTTTATATCAATCCACTTCCTAAGATTTTTTATTTTTATATCTTTTTTTTCCCTAAAAAAATTGAGTTGTTTTTGCAACTCAGATGCATGTGCTTCCTCTGAGGAAACATGTATTTTTCCTGGTTTTCACACAGCATTATGAAAATAAATGCCATCCATAAAGTCCAGTTGATGCTATACGAGGTTCACGTACTGAAATGGGGGAGTGAGCTTGTGCATCCTTCTGCAAGCCAGGCAGCAGCAGTTTCGGAACACTTTGTGTGCACTACTCATATCACCCGAGTATTTCAGTGAAAGGCCTGATTTTCCACTGCTTTTCCCGGTCTGGTAATTGGTACTGATGTAAACTGTCGATAAACTACAGCTCCTGGCTCAAGCCTAATGATATACCTGCTCTTTCCATGGTTTAAACGGATGCACACAGTGCCAGGCAGTGTGAAGGACAGGAACAGACTGGCAGGCCAATGAAACAGCTGTGCGTCTTAGACCTCTCCTATGAGACAACAGGAAAACTAAACCCACATCCCAAAAATATTTCAGCGCCTGAAGCTGGCAAGGCTTGCCCTGGAAAGGACTCTGCTTCTGAGACTATCCCTGGGGCTCACCAGCTCCCTGCTCGTCCCCTCCCCAGTGAGAGACTTCTGGGCCAGAAAAAGCATATTCATTCTCCTCTGTACCTGGTTGTAGTTAGACATTTAGGCACAGCTCCAAGGAGACCAGGGCAGATATCCAGGGAAATTTAAACCTGCAGCATGCTGCTAGAAATCTTTTGCCAAAATGAATCTTGACTAAAACCCATCAGGATGCCATTCCTGGAGGCTCCTGTAATATTTCAGAGTTGTTTCATGAAGAGCAGGAGTGTGTTGGTGAGGTTGGTTTGGTTTAGTGGGAGTTCAAGACCCCTATGAATTAGGTAGAAACACATAAGCTGTGTTTGACAAAAGGATATTTGGATGGATCAAGAGCTGTAACTTGCTGCCAAGTTCTTTAGAGGTACAGAGATCTGTCCATATTTCACTGGACTCTGTTGTACCTCCCTTCTTCTACTGATGTAGTCATACTGAATAATCAAGAAGTCTCAACCTTGGTACTTATTTTCAATTGGTAGTAGTTGGCATAGTTTAAAAACACAGTGTATTTGTTGTGTAACCTTTTTGTTGTTACACTTAGAATATTCCAATTTTAAAATGTTCCCTTGTTTGGGTTTTTTTTTTTCAGTTAAATAAGTACATTGTGTTGTTTAATTATATCATGTTGTTTCCTTCCCTTTTTTGATGGCCAAAGTAATAAGCCAATAGAGAAGAAATTTTGAAATCCATATCTGGGTGTAACACGAAAATTTCACTCTGCTATGTTCACACTGCTATATTGTGCAATAAGGAATGAAAGAAAACTAATGTGATTTATGTAACTATTCCCACTGAGAACTGTGAATTATAAACTCAGAGATTAAATTCTCTGTTGGAATTGATAATGTCTGCAGTCAGGTTACAACACAGCTCAAATTTATTGAGGGTGAATGAGGTAGGAAGAATTTTATTCTGTGGATTTTTTGGGGAACTTGAACCTGCATGGATTTGTGTGAAATAATAATGAAAGATTTGCAGAAACTTTCACTGAGAAATTGCCTTTATATTAGTACAAATATTTGAAATGAAGTTTCCTTTCTCAGCTATTTCCTGAGCTGTAATGGAAAACAGAGGAGACCTGGTGAAGGCTGAGATGTGTTTGCATAGGTATTTTGAGCAGATAATCCACAGTACAATTCCAGTACCTAAGCAAATAATGGTGAAAACTGTCAGTATTGTAATTGTGTGCCAATTGTAAAGTTATATGTGTTACCAAGGAGTTATTCTTAGGCTTTACCATGAGTTACCTGAGGGTGTAACTGAGATACTGCTCAGCTCAGTGCCAGCATGGGGCTTCCCAGAGCAAATTTCTGGGGCTGCATGGATGCTAACAGATTTCAACTTACTGCTGCCAAATCTTTCTAGGTACTCTGGAGCCACAGGCCTGTATATATGAGGAGGTACAAGAAATTGATATTCATGAAAAATGCATGGTACAAAGTGAAAAGCAAACTGTGCTGCACTGTAAGGAGGAACATTGTATAATTTTGCCTCTGGAGGACGAAAGGTGTGAGGAAGCTACAAGTAAATGCCTCTGCAACAAGCACGGCCACTAGCTAATTCCTACCCTCAATAAATACCCTCTATTCTGTGCCAGTTTTTTTGTTGCTGCTTTCAGCTTGTGGTTATCATCTAGATGAACCTATGAAGCAACACAATTGTTACACTTTATAAAATCATGTAGACTTGGTGTAAAATCGCATGAGTATAATTTTTTCCAAGGTCTGACCTCACTATTAGAACATGAGACATGCTCCTAATTGAGTTTCCAAAAACATTTTCTTGAAGTCAGCTGGGTCCTTGGAGGAAGTTATGTTAGGAAAGGCTTTTCTGAATCACACCTGGTAGTGAACCATAATCAGCCTTCTCGTTGTTTACAGAGGGCAAATAGGCACCTAACAAATTTGGATCTGTGGCTGAAAGAAGCTGGATGTGGGATCATATCCTGGGCTAAAGAACCTTTCTCTGTTGTTTTGAGACATTATATTTACTCTGAGAACACAGACAGCTATCACAGGTCAACTTGAGTTATGCAAATACGGCTGTAAGAAAGCCAGAACCTTTACATCTCTTTTTAAGGAAAAGTGAAACCTCAGAGGGCTTTTTATCCTTAGAGGAAAAGAAAACCCTGAAATCTGTGGCAAATTAAAAATATTTGTCTTTATGAAAATTAAACTTCATTTCTTTATGAACAAAATGCCTGCTGATTTAGCTAGTTAAAAAAAACTAGTAATTTAGAATGTATTAATACATAAAATAAATGTATATATGTACCTTGCTTTTGAACAAAATGCTGAAGAGAGTGCTCCCCTACACACCTAGTGTATTTGCTACCTGTTGATAAATCTTTATGATAGGAAGCAACAATTAAATCTCAAAAAGAGAAAGCGAGACTGGTGGTGACTTCTACCTGAAACAAGAACTCATAGCTTTCAAAGAGAAACCCAATGAGTTTGCAGCTCTATAATTCATATAAGGAAAGCTCAAATCCAGAAGCAAAGGTGAAGGTGAACATGGGCATTCTTTCTCAAGAGAGGATTTCTGTCTGCCTGAGCCCAGACGCTGCCTCCTCTGGTTCTTGCCTGGGTCCAGCAACTTTTTGACACACTCTGGCCTAATTTTAAAACTATAGCATATCCCTTTTCTTTGAATAGTAAGGAACCGTTAGTTAATTACAGAATTATGCTTGTGAGCTTCAGAATTAGTCAGGTTATCCACACTTGCACAGTCTGTCAACCTCACTGGGTTTCCAGGAATAAACCATTCCTCAAATCTAGTCAGGATCTCATGTCTGTAACAGCCAGAAACTCAGACGCAAGTCTCTATTTTACAAACTGGATTTTACAACCTGTCTGCCATATTTTATCCTACCTTACTGACCCTGGTCTTTGCCCCATCCACAGCACTAATTTCACTACAGATGTAAAAATTTTGGAAATGTTGCAAGTTTGAAAAGCAAATATTTTCCTTGGAAATTATGGAGGGCGAGGGATGGAAGGAGATGTTCAGAAAAAATATCCATTTAGGGAAAAATTCCAGTATCATTGTAAACATTACTTTAAACATTTTTTCACTGTTAGTTCTGAGACAGAATATTTCACATGAAAGACTCCCCTTTTTTTGTCCTCCAACTTTTCCCTACCAGACCCAAGGAAAAAAAAAAAAAAAGCCCTTCCAACATTAAGTTTTTCTGTATGCATTTCCAGGATTTTTTTCCCAGGCTCTGAAGTTTCTAAACGTGTTTTAGACCCTGAGTTTGAAAACATGTAGGTTGTGTGACATGTGAAAGTCTGAGTCACTTGAGGGAGCGGTTGTATCCACAACGTACTAAGTCTGCAGGAATAAAACCCTTGCTTCCTGTGGAAATGTGGGAAGAGCTCTCCCAGACAGTTTCAGACCTGGAAAAAGACTGGTGAAGCCAAAGCCCTCCTGGTTTTCCCCATGCAATTCTTTCAGTTTTTCTCTTGGTAGATGCTCTTCCACCCTCCCTGCTTTCTTGCACTTGGGCTTAGATCATCTCGGCTCCAAGATCTGAGTGAGGCTTCAGACGTGATAGAGAGTTATTTATCACAGGGCCTTTGGCTTGCTGTTCAGTAACAAGCCTCTGCTGCTGGGAGGCACATGGGTAATGTAGAGGTGTATATTGGTCAGGATCCATGCATATTTTCATACCTGCATCCAGCCTAATGTATCCAGGGAGCACGGCTCACAACAACCCAGTGCTGTCAGGATTTTCTTTACCTGCTACTTAGGGCTCTGCCATATTTTCCTCATCTCCCCAAGCTGCCAGTCTAAGCTTTTACCTGATGAGTGATAGCCCTGATTTATGCAGCTGGGATGTGGGCTCCTGTGGCTGCTCCTGCTGCCTGAACGTTTCTGGGTGCTGTCAGGGGTTCATTATAATGAAGAGATACGGGACAGAACCTGTCAGACTGTGGGCATGGTCTGTGCTGCAAGCCATAATGCAGATGGCACTCTGGAAGCTGCCAGAGCAAAGGCTGCTGTCCCTTATTCTGACACGCTTGCACACACATACACACACAGACATTTATAGGAACTGGTAGTCAGCCCTATAGATAAGGGAGAAGAAATATGGGTAAGAATAAATATTCAGTATGTGGCAGAACGCAGCTTGAACTACCACATACTTAAACATTTCAGGCTTTTTTTTTACCTCCTGCAAAACAAGGAAATTGTAGAACCTGAAAGTGGTTTCTACATCTGTCTTTATTTCATGCATTATTTTGTGCTTTTGCAAAGTCAACGTTTCTATTTCTCCAAAGAAAAACTGGTTTGTTGATTCAAGATTTCTAAAAGCCCAGTATTCTAACAACTGCATTAGAGAAGGGGGAGGAAATAACAACAAACTACCTTCAAAACATTGTATAACATTTTGAATGAGTAAAGATCAATCTTTCTTGCCTACTTTTCCTGCACATTTTGCTGGGAGACATGTGGGCCAAGCTGGCAGCATAAACAAGGATTTGATGTGCAGCCTGGCCACTAGGACAGCTGCCTGGGGAGGGTCACCCATGGCTGGGCAGCAGCAGAGTGTTCAGAGGGGTGATGGGTCAGCTCAGAGCTTCAGGGGGCTCCTGGGGCCTCGCCAGCACCTGGTAGCCAGGGGATGGTATAATTGGCAATAGTATTTCATTAGGGTGACAAACAAGCCATTTGACCAGCAGTGAAGCTCTTTATTGCCCTCTGCAGGGACAGGAACCAGGAACTTTATTCATCAGATATTGAGAAGAGAATGGGAAAATGGAGAGAAAAAACATAAAAAAGGTGGTTTGAAGAGTTTTGAAAGAAGACGTATCCTTGGCAGCAAATGTTGATACATTTCAGGTTCTTTAAGAGCCCTTCCATTGTTCAGTGATTTATACATCTGGCTGTATTTTAAAGAGCTGACATGTTTAATGCTTTAAGAACATAAGGGTTTTCTGCTCAAGGAAAAAGGATGTGTGTGTCCTTTTCATCTTTACTTTTTTGGGTTTTTTTTCTGGATGAGATATTGAGGTGTTTGCTGAAAATTAAATTAGTTATGTGTATGTGTCCAAAATGTATGTTGTCCATCATTAAGTTATTCACAATTGCTTAATTTCTGCTGCTCAGATAATGATACTTGATCTTGTAAAACCAGAGCAGACAAGAAAAAACAACCACGACTTCTTAAAAAGGCCATAGTGTCTGGAGGGAGGCTATAAAGAAGGTTCTGATCCATTTTTTTTAAAGGATGCCTAGAAACACAAAATATTTTATTCTGTTGCATTATACTTATTTTTAAATTGCAAAGCAGCTGAATTACCTAAAAGGTAGAAGGAAAATCATTAAGTACAAAGCAAAAATAGAACTAGAGCTCCATTAGCAAAGTACCTTTCTCTGCTGTCTCAGCTTTTCAAGGGTGATGAGATGACAGCTTCTTGTTAAAGTTTTCACAGATTTCTTTACAGGCACATAACCCATGAACTTATGACTGAGATATATACATTATACATGCATTCATAAATGAACATCAGTCAGGTTTTGGAATACTTGATGATGAACTTGTGCTGTTTAGGTTCCTTGAATATTAATACCATCTTACAAAATTCTATATGTTCCAATGTACCTTGTGCTTGACAGGGTATTTCTGGCTTCTGCCTTTTGAAGGCCTCAGAATCATAGTTTCTATGCTGAATAAGGACATCAGGTGGCTACATTTGGGAGCTGGAGCAGAGCTTTTTTTTTTTTTTTTNAGCAGATTAATACATATTTTCCATGTAATTCTGCCCTGGAACACAAGGAGGAAAAAATATGATAAATAGAAGGGAAAAACCCTTTACCACTAGTCTTTCATTTTTTTGTCTGATCCTATGCCCTGGCAGCTGACAACAGAGCTCCCATTACCTTTGGTGGATTTAGTAGGAGAGTAGAAAAGAGATGCCAAATATTTCAGGTCTATATTTTGGTTTTATGACATCTTTCAGTGGAGGGCGAGGCTGAAAATGCTGCAGTGTTCCCTGTAACTGAGTCTAGGCTGTAGGGACACCTGTCCCCTGTGCTCTCTCAGACTATAAGTGCTCAAGCTACTCTGGCTGAAGAATCTCTCCTTTTGCATACACATTAAATGCTTCTCCCAGTCCTGCCTTGAGCAAACCCTTCGAGGTGCTCCCTTTTTCCCTGAAGTAGCTGGAGGTGGGATGGGAGCCCGGCAGCCTGATGGCTGTGGCTTTGAGGGAGCTGGGGGAGCTGTGTGTCTGCCTGGCAGAGAGTGCAGCCTCCACCCCTCATCTCTGTGCTGGGCTGCCAGTGAGAGTAGCTAAGCCATCTGGGTGTCACCTGCTTCCTGAGCAGCTTTCCCTGGGCTTTCCTGGGAAAAGAGTGGAAATGCCAGGTGGAAGGACTTCCCTGGCACTTTGGCTGCCAGTCAATGCTGGTGTTTAGGAATGGTTGTCTGGCTTAGACCAGAGGGCCCCACAGTGCAGTGTCCTGTCTCTGGAGGTAGCTGAGGACAGACACTTCAGGAAGGATACAAGAACAGGTAAAGAACAGCCATGTATTTCTGTTCCCCTTGCCTCCCATGGCTCAGGGATGTCAGCAACCACAACCATGCCTCTGTGCTTGGAAGGCTTTTGTTAACTTTTCTCCTGTTATCTTGTCTAATCACTTCTTGGAGCTCTTCAACCTTTGGCACAAGCAACATCCTATGGTAGTGAATTTCCATAGTGTAATGGGTTAAAAAAAGGTACTTCCTTTTTTTTTTTTTNAGTTTTTTCTTTTTTTTTTTTTTTTTTTTTCCTAAACCTACCACCTGCTAATTCCATTTGAGTCTCCTAGCTCTGGTGTTGTGACAGGCTCAATCCTTCTGCACCTTCTCTGTGGTGTTCTTGATTACACAGACCTCAGTGTAGGTCTCTTCTAATTACTAACTCTTGCTTTTAGGAAAGCTGTCCCTTGCCAGGTTCTGCAGGCCTTGAAAATGGTTTTAGCCTTACTGATATAGAGAATGATTGATGCTTTAAATATCCATCAGGTGCTGCAACAAGTCTCTTAAATACTAACTACCTTTTTATTCTCTTTAGCAATTTAATCTCATCGTATTCCAGGTGGCATCAGCTGCAAGTCTGTTCCTGTCTTGAACTTAACTGCTGGCAGATTACAAATACATAAAAATCACACAGAATATTTTATAAATATGACACAATATGAACATCTATGTGATCTGTCACTATTGGTAGTTAATTTCTCTTACATTTAGCTGATTCTGGGTCAAAGTAACTCAATTAACATGAAAAAGTAACCTTTTTTATATTTTTAGTATGTACAAGAGCTTCAAAGATGAACATGCAGAAAGTTGTGATTACATGCAGTATCTGCTTCAAGGGAACAGTTTAAATTCAGTGTCTTCTGTGTTTTAAATCAATAAAATATACAGGCCTGTGAGCAATAGGGAGAGGTAGACTTGATAAACTATTGGTTATGAAAGGTGAATAAAAATACAGGGACCTATAGAACAGTTGCAGAGGCTTACTTGGAGGGGGAAGGGAGCTAAGCATTTGACTGTCTCCTTCTCTTCTGCTTGAAACTGCTGTTCAGTCCCTAAAGTTGCCAGCTTGTCTGTTTGATGGCTTGGCAGGGCTCTACCGAGAAATGTGCAAATTGCAGCTTGTGGGAACAGGGGAAAAACACAGAAACAAGACTAATGTGGAAGAAGAGCATCTAACCTCACAAAATCAGTTTTTAACCTGGAACTGCCAGGCCTGGTTAAGGAGAAGGATTGCTTTCTTGTAACTTTAATCACATTTGAAGTAGTTAGCCTATTAAGCCTTGTTTATTCCATGATTCTATTAGCAGCTTTGATCCATGTCTGCAGCTCTTCCCCACATCAGGGGATGTATGATGTGTGGCTGCACAAAAAGAAGTGGGAGGAAACCTTTTGCCCATCACTGCAATAAAATAGCTGCCTTGTGTGTGGTTCAGGGAGGCTGATGAAGCATTGCCCTACCCTGAGCATACATGCCCCTGGGAAAATGACAGCAATCTCTGGGAAAGAGGATCGACAGAGGAAGTAAACACTGCATGGCTGGATACAACAGTCACACCTCTTAAATAACCATCCTGGAAGAACAAATCTCAGTAAGCCAGTGGTCAGGAAAGCAGTAGTATTCTGGGCTTGGTTGGGCCAGAAATATTGCAAGGATATTTATGAGATATTTTGATACTTCTGCTGCTCCTTTCAGTCAAAGCCTGTCAGGGAAGAGGCATGGGAATCTGCAAAAAAACCCAGACTGAACTTTTGATCTAAAAAAAAAAAAAAAA